>APFE031163084.1:244881-269974 GCA_000404065.3 Pinus taeda | reverse complement strand
GGGGGGGGTTGAACAACGGAGGTAAAAACCAAGAGGAGGAATTCAGAAAGGAGGAAGGTCTGCCATTGGAAGAGCTTTAATCAATCTGAGGTTCTGGGCATGGGGGACAGTGAGCTTCTGCGAGAAGCTTACTGGATTGAGCAGCCATGCTCTGCTCAGTATCGCTGGGTGGAATTGGTTTCCCAGTAATTGGATTAGAGTAGCCGCAGCGTCATCAACTACACCAGAGCAGGCAACAGTTCAGGTAGGTATTCAAAATCTTTTACGGTTCCTGTATTTCAGTTCTTGGTTCTTACACATGGTATCAGAGCCCAGTGTTCAAACCCTTCGGGACCTCACAGGCCCTACATAACCGAAAACATATGTATTTGCTCTGTCAAATTCGGCAGCGTAGTTAAAAATAGAATCATATTAAAAGCCAGGGTCTGCGTAGAATGAGAAGCACAGCCTCTCTTGTGAAAGTGGCTGCCAACTAACTCAGGAAATTCTGATCTCAATTACCTGTTGAATCAATCCGTAAAAATTAATGTATGCTGCTCCATAATTGTTGGGTCCTCTATACGTCAATGCCTTGAGCCTTAGATCTGCTTCAACTATGCAACATGGCTCAACGTTAAGATGGCAATTGGTCTAGTACGATTCTGCAAACTTTGCCAATTAAATCTGGCCCAGTCGAATAATGGACTTGGCCACGATACTGAACTCCGCCCTTGTTAACTTGATCACCTGAAAGAATGCGACTGGCGTGTCTCTGAGACAAAATTATAATTTTGAATTAGCTGCCTCATACTTTTATTCATCCTTTGGGTGATTAGATTCAGTTCTGGGAAAATTCTCTCCCTTTGAAGAAAGCACAATTAAACTTGGTGTCTCCATAATTGATTCTTAGAATGGCTAACTTGTGCATAGCCAAATGCGATTACTCAGGCTGCTCTGTGACTGAGGTAACCCTATTGTGGGGCCACATAGATCTGTCAATGAGGCTGAGAATCTCAGTGAAGAAAGTGACCAGGATCAAGGACCTGTGAGAACTGAGCTGAGGCTATATAAAACTATGAAATTATGTGAATTGGATTTATGCTGATCCGTGCCTGAATAAGATGATAAGAATTTTTTTTAGGAAAGTTTGAATGCTTGCGAATATCTCAGTAGAAATTAAAATGGGTGAAGACCTGTATAAATGGAAGTCAGGGCTCATTGGTTTGCCTCTCTAACTATTATCTCCCTCACTGTTTTGCTACAGCTTCCTGAAAATTGCACTAAGAGTGGTAAAATTTTCATTTAAGTTCCCTAAAAAAAAACACTCATGAAGTGCATAACACATTAAGGAATTGATTGCATCGATTGGATATTAATGGTTAGGCTCATTTCATGATTTGTCGGACTGTCATAAACATTCTGAGGTTTGATATAAAGCAGTGACACATGCATCTTCTTGCTGTTTGCATTCCATCTTAAGTGCTCTCACCTGAAGCAAGATGAAATCAGAAATTTGGCATTAATTTGGCATTTAGCATTAGTAACTTGCTGCTGTTCCTGATATTTTCTTACAGATTAATTTTACTGGATTAAATTTACATTCTAACGAATATATCGGAGTTTTAAAAATTTAATTAAATTCATAGCTTTTAAATTAAATTCACATCGGAGCTTTTACTCTTACACAAATAATAAACATAAAAATAAAAAGTGAAGATAAATATCCAAAAACTCCAGAGAATAGATATAATTTCCCTGTTTAAAGCACCCATTAATAAGAGCTGCATAAATTGCTTCATTGGGACAGAGCTCTCTCACTAACATATCTTTATCAGCTGGTCTGCCTCAAGGAGTCTGCCTGCCTTGCATAATCCTGCAATTAAGGCACTATAAGTATCTACAGTAGGATGTCAATGCTTCTCCATCATTTTGTCAAGAAGCTTAAATGCGAGATCACTGCTTATTTCAAGCGGCATTCCATCCAGGTCATGTATTCCATCTAAGTTATCAGGATCTGAACTACCTACTACATCCTCATCAGTAATCAAGTGTTCCTTTTGTATCTTGTTTTCTTGAACTATACCATTCATAAACATTCAATAAGTTCGATAATTAGGTTGGCATCCTTCATTTATCATCTTACTTAAATAGATCAAAAGCATGATCCACCCTGCCTAATTTGACGTTGCCATCCATCAATGATGTGTATGTTACTTGGTTGGGTTGTAAACCTTTCTCCTTCATTTCACCAATGAACATTTCAGCCTCTTCCAGTCTGCCTTCCCCGCAAAGTCCAAAGATTAGTGCACTGTAAGTATATTATTTTCACTAGCCTAACATTGCAATTAGTTAAAGTAAATTAATACGCCCTTGAAATAGTCTAGCATGCATTATACTACATAGCAACAAGGCTATAGGTTATCTAGTATCATATGAGTCGTGACATAATGAGATAGCAAGTTTAGTACAAAAAAAATATAGCATTACATCTGCAAAGCCATCAGTCAAATAGACAATATTGCGATTGTCCCCTCTACTATCATAGGGGAAGAGAGCAAGTGTGTCTACCTTAGCTATGCAACTTTTGTCTGGAAAGCTATCTTATATTACAGTAAAAAGAATGATTACATCAACAAACTGCAAGACCATTAGTTGCCTTGTATAATACTGCAATTAACTCTCCCTCCCAACTTACGTGAGTAGAGCCAATGCATTCACCTTAGCACCAGTTTGGACAGAGTCTACATCTTTTCTATACACATATATTGTGGTTGTTATCTGTTCTGCCAGACCAACTTTAAATGCAGTCAACTGTCCAAGACAAGCATTAGACTAGTCATCATTGCAAGTTGTTATACACCTCTCCCAAAGGAAAGTGAACCCTTCTAACAGGTTCCTTTTTATGTTTCTTGACAGTAATCAATTCTAACTTGACAGGTTCCCTGTTATGTTGTTTGATCATTCATAGTCTCCTAGAATTGCCAGTTTCCAGTTGAAAGGAACAACTAAGAGGGGTGTAATTTGAGAGACCCATACCCAATAAGTTCAAGAAACAATACAGTTCCCAAAACACCTATTTTACAGTTTCTTCCTTTGGTGTTTCTCTCAGTGAGCAACTTTTGAAGAACCATTCACAAAGTATCTTGGTATCATTAATTCATCTTCTGGAGTACAAGAACACCTCCCCATCCTTCCTTTGGAAGACTTAGTAAATACTAAATACTAAACCATGTCATAGATGGAATTAATAAGTAAAATATATATGATATTAAGAAAATCACAAAAGTACCCATACATTATTTAGTCACATAGACAGTAGACCTCTTAATTGGTGAAGATAAAAAGCATCTACTCAATCATTCGCATCAGATAATTTGTCTACCACGACTGGAAATAATAAATCAAAACATGATTTCCTTCTTGGATTCTCATTTTACCATCATTGTCAATATACTCAGGTTATTTAATAATATAAATATGTATGACCTTCTTTAAATGTAATAGTCAGATTGAGGTATGACGGGTATGTTATCGATGTACATTGTAATGAGACATTTAACATTTTCATTTTGTGGATGTTATTTAGTAAATAAACTTTAGATGTTTATCTTAGGAGCTAATGACCCTACACTACTGCATTATTCATGTTAGGATAGAATACCCTGCATTAGGACAAGGAGGTCACGAGACCACCCTCCTTGACCTCGGTACCAGTAAGATCCGCCTAGCGGATAAAAATAACAAAACTATACCCGTTTATGAATGTGAAGTGCAAAAGAAAATTATATGTTAAAATTCGATTGTCTACCTCAAAATTTTTATAAAATGTTATGATGTGTTCAGGAACCATTACAATGGTAAGGACTTATGAGTGACGATGGCGTGATCGGGCAACATCACCACCGTTAATGCCGCCACCGTCGCCATCATCGTCCCCATCGCCACCACCATCACCATCGTCACCACCAAGACCATTATCAACATCAATCGCCCCAGCGCCAGAGTTGACTGTGATAATGAATTCTTTGGAAGCCTTATTGGAGACATTAAAAGAATGAACTAAGGCCAAAACCAAAGAGGAATTTCAACATGTAACCACTAGTTCAGCGGAACCAAATAATTTTGAGCTCAGAAGATCGAAAGAAGACATTTCTAGGGAGCTTCAGAAAATTAGACTCCCAGAATTCTCAGGAGGGCGAGCAGGTGAACGTGCTGAAGCATGGTTAGAAGGAATGAACAGATGTTTTAGGTTAAGAGAATATTCTTCTTCAGCAAAAGCAAAAATTGTCGTGTTTCAATTAAAGGAAAGTGCCTTGATTTGGTGGGGAAATCTGGAGAAGCAACTGCACCTTACATCGGATAATGTCCCTTGGGAACTATTTTAGGAAAGGTTCCGCGTAAAGTATTTACCTCCATACTTTCAACAACAGCAAGCCAGGGCTTTTCATACATTAATTCAGGGAAATAAAACGGTGGAAGAGTACGAGATAAGGTTTATGGAGCTTGTAAAATACATTCACTACTAAGATTCTGATGAACGTCAAGCTGAACGCTTCATATTTGGGTTAAATCCTTGCATCAGAGCCTTGGTAAGCATGTGGAAACCATCATTAGTAGCCGAGGCAGTCGAATGTGGTCGTTATCCAGAAGAGCACCTTGGAATAAAAAAAGGTATGGGGCCAGCAGGGCCTTTCCAATCAAGATTTCTAGGAAAGACTCCCCAAAACTTCTTCAGAGGAGGTAGCTCGAGGCCACCTTACGGTAACAGGTTTACCCCAAGAAATGTAGGGACAAGAGCTCCCATGGCAATAAACACTATAGCCGCGGAATCATCAAACACCAGTCCATGGACATCTCGAGGGACTGTGAGTAGAGGAAGAAATTCGAGGGGAATCAACATGAGAGGACGAAGCTCGTTCTCTAGAAATTCACGTCATGATTCAAGAGGATCATTGCAGATTAATTGTTGGGGATGTGGGGGACCACATTTTCAACGTGACTGCCCAGAAGCGTCGTCGAATATATTGCATAGGTCTGGAAAGGAACCGATATCAAACAATCGAGGTAATCATAGAATTCATGCAGTAGTCAGCAACGACCAAGCAGCACATCAATCCACTGTAGTGGAATCTTCAGGTATTATCAATGGTATAAAACTCAAAATCTTATTTGGTACTGGTGCCACAGATAGTTTCATTTCGTCATATGCCTTAAACAAATGTGGGTTGGCAGCTCATAGACAAAATGATTTCCATCAAGTGGAAATGGCCTCAGGAGAACTCCAAACCGTGGGCTTGAGTGTGGATCAATGCAAAATTGATCTAGGGGTTTGTACGACTAAACTAAAAGTTTATGTCACAGCCTTAGGAACGTATGATCTTATCATAGGTATGGATTGGCTAGAAGCTCATCAAGCTTGGGTAGACTGTTATGGGAAAAGAATTCTAGGCATGAATGATGAAGGAGAAGTAATCCAAATTCAAGGAATCAGGAGGAAGGTATCTTTACGCTACATTTCAGCGATGAAAATGAAGCGTTGTTTAAGGAAAGGTTGTCAGGCTTATGTAATTCAAGAAGTAAGCGAAGGAAAAGGACCATCCTTAGGACAATATCCGGTGTTAGCCGAATTCTCGGATGTATTTCCAAAAGAGTTACCAGGATTACCCCCGGTAAGAGCGCTGGATCTCACTATTGAATTAAAACCAGGTACAAGGTGGCCTTCATTGATGGAAGACAAAGGCTACAAGGTGGCCTTCATTGATGGCAAGGTACGTGTATGGAAAAAGAATTTCAAAGATGCTTTCACTCTTGGGTTTCGGGTTGACTCTTCATATCATGTCGGAGGAAGTCCGTTTGGTGTCATGAATTGTGACACATCTCTTCAGTCTGAATTATGGCACCGGAGGTTTGCCCACCTTCATTATAAAGCTCTACCCGGCCACCATTTGTCTCACATCGGGTAGAGCTTTATAATGAAGGTGGGCAAACCTCCGGTGCCATAATTCATACTGAAGAGATGTGTCACAATTAATGACACCAAACAGACTTCCTCCGACATGATATGAAGAGTCAACCCGAAACCCAAGAGTGAAAGCATCTTTGAAATTCTTTTTCCATACATGTACCTTGCCATCAATGAAGGCCACCTTGTAGCCTTTGTCTTCCATTGCTGAAAGGGATACCAGGTTCTTTTTGAGATCAGGTACATACATGATTTGTTGCAAGTGAATTGTATTACCATGATTCAATTGAAGAGAGACATTCCCTACACCTTTCACGGGATATTTGGAATTGTCCCCAAGAACAATTTCCAGGTTGGTCTCCTTCTCTATCAAATTAGAGAGAGCTTTTTTGTAACCAGTGAAGTTCCTTGAGGCACTACTATCAATAAGCCAATTTCCCAGCGAGTCTGGGGGAGAAGTAGTAGAGAGGGGCGTTAGTAGATAATATTCATCTTGCTTATTGTTAACAACGTTAAATTCATACCTGGAGTTTCTTGCCTTCTTGGAGGTTTGACCACTTCCTTGATTTCTGACATTCCTCTTTCCTTTGCCATTGAACTTGCCCTTCCTATGATTGTTGTTGGAATTGCCTCGGGACTGATTTTGATCATCGTCATGAGATGTGTCCTTTCTATCAGGGCATTCCCTCGCATAGTGGCCAATTTTGTTGCAAATGTAAAGTTCATGTAATAAAGTTAATAAAGGTTGCCTTAAGACCAAGGTCATGGGACACTTATTCCAAGTTGAATGTTGGGTAAAACATCCTAGTGGGTGCTCATTTGGTTTATTATGGCTAAGGGAAATTGGCAAAGCCAATGGCAAAGGCAAGAGGCATTAATTGGCATTTTATTTATGAAAATAAAAGAAATTAGGAGAAAAGGAAGGTGAAAGGTCACAGATTGCATGTGAGGAGGCCACCTTTCGGTCCGGCCTTTCCCTTAGATTTTTCCCTAGAATTATTTCTCCTTTTAGCATGAGAGTAGAATGCAGCGGGATTGCCTCTAAGTGTAGGCATTTCCTGCTCTTCCATCCTTGTTTCTTCTTGAATGCATCTCGTGATCAATTCCTCAAATCTCGGGATTACATTATTGTTGAGAAGAGTGGTTCTGAATATATACCATTCAGATGGGAGCCCTCCGAGAGTAGTGATGGTCAGTTCCCTGTTAGGAATGACTTCTCCAATTGATAGGAGATCATTCTTGATCTCGGTGATCCTTAAGAAGTAGGCTTACAACCTCTCATCTTTTCCCTTCTTAATTTCCTTCAACATATTCTTAAGGAACAAAACTTGATTTGCGTCATTAACTTTAAATAAGCTTACCAGTCTATCGTAGATTTCCTTGGAGGTGGTCAGCTCGGTAACATAGGCCACTAGGCACTTGTCGATAAAATCCCGGATGATCTTCTTTGCTTTGACTTCTCCTCTGGTCACTTGTTCCTTGCAGCAACAGATGCATTTGATGGAGGCTCAATAATCCTGCCTCTCACATGGTCCAACACTTCCTGCTCTTCCAATGTCAGATCGAGAGACATCTTCTATCCATGATAGTCGGACTTCTCACGGAGCTTGTCTTCGGCGGGGAAGTGTGATGAGGACCCCATGAAGTCTAGAGGATTGCTTCAACAACCTTCGGTGATTGCTCGTGCTCTTGCTCTTGCTTGGACTTTGTCTTCACCTCATCTCTGATACCATGTTAATTTATGGTATGTTCTATACTTAGTGCAGTTTACTTCAATTTCTTCTTATTAGCCACTGTTTATCAATCACATAAACTTAAAGTAAAATGCAGATAGAACATTAATAGATCGACAGAAAACAAACCAAGACAAGAGACACCAAATGTGGCAGCTACCCAGGGACAAACCCCAATGTGGGGAAAACCTTTGATCAATTCTTCTTTAATCTTCAATAGTTCAGCAGAGAGAAATAGTACAAATACATAAATTTGTAATTTTATGACAGCAACAGCAAACCCTAACTAGCAAAGTCAAATCTGGTCAAACAAGATGAAATTGACCTCCAATATGCTTGATCAATTTGCCAGTCATCTAGGCCTCCAACAGCAAGAAGAGGCAGCCCATAAACAGTCCGAAAAACACAGTCAAACTGTGGTCAACTGAAGTCAACCTGCTGCCACAAACTAGGGCAGTCAACGCTGGTCAAACCAGAGGTCAGATTGCCTCGGTTTGCATGCCAAAATCTGCGGCCTGCCTAGGAGAGACAACCACACCAAAACTGCACTCCTGAAAAGTAAATGCTGGTCAAAACGTCTTGCTGCAGCTTCTGCGTCTTCTTGTGTCCTGCTTCCTTGCCCTTTTGCGTCCTCCTTCTTCCCACGTGTGAGCTTCTCTTCCTTGTGTGTAAACCCAATCAGCTAAGGAGAGAAGAATGTGTGAGAGATGAGATGAGTGAATAATGCCTCAACCTCAATTGTATTTATATGATATGTTGGGCATGTGTGCCACACATTTAGCTACTGGCCGACCTTGACAATTTGTCAAGTAAATACAAATAAATTCATATCTCCATAAATACTTGTTGGAATCGGATGATCGTTAGATCAATCCTACACCTCTCGACGAGAAGAATCAAGGAAAAATATCAGCTGCCATAAAGAAGATGACCCACATGGAGTTTGGCCCTAGTTGCCAATTTTAACACACGCTATATCCAAGAGTTGTGCACTTGACATAAGTCTGTTGCCAAATATTAGTAATACAACCAGATCGCATTGGGTATGAATTTTCTTGCTCAAAAACATAGATAATCATTGCTTTAGGACCTAGGTAAATGAAACTTCTGGAAATGCCATCCAGTCAACTTCTGCTTCAGAGATAAGATTAATGTGAGTTCCTTTTGACAATTTCGATCATCAAGTGAAGGCGAAAAAGACAGGCTTAAAAAAATTCAGACTCATTGCAAAAATTATTCCTGTGTTGGTGCTGTAGTGGCTACAGAGACTTATGACATGCCAAAGAAACACCTGCAAGATACATCACAAGCCAAACCCTAATCCCAAAAATAAAAGGAAAACCACAACCCTCTCAGACCTTCAATCTTCTTCAAGCAAAGCCATCGAGAGAGAAATGACCTATGTGTAGTCGTAGATATAATAGATAGAGTGAGCTCCTTTCCTTGGAGCTGCAAACAAATTTCAGAGAGACGAAATACTTGCTTGTGAAGATTGCTATTACACCTCGGTGGTCCATATTATACGAAATCAGATCGATTCTCTTCTCCAACCTTCAGTGCTTGAGGTTGAATAATTTATTTATTTAAGGCAGCAGACTTGAGATAGCGTAACCATGCACATACATCATTTGGACATTTTCACACTCACCCTTGTTATAGATAGATGTGAGGGATTATGTGTGAGATAAACAAATCCTGTAACTCTGAATGCATGAATAGCAAAACCAATACGTGACTGCAACTGAGTGAATCCAACGACCATCGATGCGTGACGTTAATGAGAGTAAGACTGTAGTCATAGATAAGTGAGTCCAGTTTGGGACATAATTCAGTTATGTAAACTGTTGACGCTGCTCCAAAGGAATTGAACTCGGGCCACACAATTAACCCAACACGCAATACTAGCCCCTCTCGAATGAATATAATAGTTTCTTCTGGCTTTCTCTCTAGGAGAGTTTAAATCTTTCAGAATTATATACCGGAAAACCATCAATTTTATGAGATGAATGAATTTGTCAATGGTACCTCACATCCTTGAGAGCCGAGAATAAACTCCAGATTTGAAACCCTTTAAATTCCAATGAACCAATTAAAAAAAACCCCAGGTAGCTCAGAATTTGCAGAAGTCGGTCTGAATGAGATAAATTGGTCGGTATGGAGAATCCTTGGTGAATCGAGGGTTCAATTTGCCTTGGGCTTGGTTCATCAGTGTATGATGCCACAGAGAATTGTCAATACTCCTTTTGAGATTTCTCATTTCTCTTGGGCTTGTCCTCTCCTAGCTTCAATACCATGTTAATTTTGAGATAACCTGTTCTTTGCTTAATCAGATACTTCATTAGCACATAATTGACTCCATTTATTCATTAGCATTAACCATTAACTTATGACAGTAACTGATGGAAGAATATTCAACATAAATGCAGAAGACAAGCCAAGATAAGAGAACACAGTAATTGGCACAAGCCAGGGAAAAACCCCAAGTTGGGGAAAACCCTTGAGCAATCCATCTTTTTATTATCATCGAATGTTCAGCAGAGAGAGAGATTACAATGATTTAGAGTCAGAAAGACTTGCCAATCCGAAGATTCAAACAAAAGTCAACTAGGGTCTGGATGGGGCTGCCCAAAAGCCCTCCTTACTACTGCGGCTTTCTTTGACAAACATGAAACTGCCCTTCGCTGGCACTGAGGACTGATCTAAACCCATCTTAGCTTTTCGGTCCTTCTGTCTATGCTGGTGCAGACCTGAAATCATATTTCTGAAGTGCGGCTACGTGAAGCGAGAACATTCTGAATACAATACCCAAACTGAGCTTCATGAAGTCAGACCTGTAATGACAGATTTGCCTATGCAACACCAAATTTGGGACTGCAATTGCTTTGCACTTTCAGTTCCCAAATTTGAGTTCCATCTGCTTTTTGTGTGTATTAAATTTAAAGTTCTGCTTTAATGGAACAGATTCCTCAATATTGTAATTTATTTGGATATTCATATGGTCTTTGGTAAGTTTGTTGTTTTCTTACATGGTTATACGTAGCATCTGTATCTCCTTTTATTGCTCTTTATGAATTGTCGGTTAGACTTTGCAGATATTGATTGTAATTCTGATGCAAGACCTGTAAACTATATTTGAGGCCTTTGGGTCTTTGTATATGGGTTGTGCTTCCATCCACCCAATTATAATTTCCTTTTCAGATTCTAGGCCCCATCATAAGTTTTTTGTCAGATCTTAAGTGCTGATATTTTTGTGTATGAGAAAGTTGGAGTATTTAAAAATTACTTTATCATGTTGTGTTTGTTCCAATTTGACTATTTCATCTGACATAAAATGGTGAGATAGAAGCAAGCACTGATCTGCAAATGTTAAGTGGTACTTCACTTTATAACTTCATTTGTGTCTGTTTGAAGAAAAAATGCGGGTAGAAGATTATTCAACCATGAACTAGTTGCTGTGCAAACTGATGAAAATGGAAAAGAGGGGCAGAGCAGCAGTAGTGGTGCTTGGTGACTTAGGACGTAGTCCTCGTATGCAATATCATGCTCTTTCTTTTGCACGGCAGGTATGTGATATTGTATCCATAATTGTTTGCGCTCTCAAAGCTTTTCATGTTGCTTTTTTGTAACATGGTAGTCACGATAGGCAAGTGGTAATGATGCCAGAGTCTGAAGCTGTTCTTCATATCATCCTTTTTTTTCTCGTTAAACTTAAATTATTAACTTAACAGTACTTAAGATGTGATTTGGATATTTTTAATGTACTTTATGAGAAGAAAATCACGCGGGAAAGTTAGTGGAAATCTGCTTTTTCTTGAACTAAGTTTACAAGTCTGAAATTGGTCAATTCTGTTATCTGGAAAGTTGTTTTGAAATTCCAGTAAACACTATCTACCTTTCCCCCATACTACAGTAGGTACAAACTGGTTAAAATGGAAAGTGGTAATAATGCCAGAGTTTGAAGCTGTTCTTCATATCATCCTTTATTTTTTGGCAAACTTAAATTATTAACTTAATAGTACTTAAGATGTGATTTTGATATTTTTAATATATTTTTATGAGAAGAAAAACATGCGGGAAAGTTAGTGGAAATATGCTTTTTCTTGAACTAGGTTTCCAAGTCTGAAATTGGTCAATTATGTTATTTGCAAATTTGTTTTGAAATTCCAGCAAACACTATCTACCTTTCCCCCATACTACAGTATGTACAAAGTGGTTAAAATGGAAAAGAGGGCCAAAGCAGCAGTAGTTGTGCTCAGTGACTTAGGACGTAGTCCTTGTATGCAATATCATGCTCTTTCTTTTGCACGGCAGGTGTGTGGTCTTGTAAGTTGTATCCATAATTCTTTGTGCTCTTGAAACGTATCATGTTGTTTTTTATTAACATGGTAGTCACAATAGGCAAGTGGTAGTGATGTCACTGTCTGAAGCTGTTCTTCACATTATCCCGTGTTTCCTTGAGCCTAACTTATCAACTTCATATTACTTGAGATGTTCAGGTGCTGATTTTCTAATGTATTTCTATGAAAATAATATACATTAAGCAAGTTTGTGGAAATCAGCTTTTTCTTGAATTAGGTTTACGAATCTAAACTTGGTCAATTCTGTTATATGGAAAGTTGTTTTGAAATGTCACAAATACTATCTACCTTTCCTCCATACCATAGTATGGGCATATCATTTTCGGCCTAGACCTGACTTGTGATTCGTATGTGCAACTTATTTAATTTCCTGCTGGTGGTTTGCATTCATTTTCATGGAACTTGACACATTGCAAGTGGAGAATAACAATGGGTTTTTACAGCCCACATGTTTGCAGTGGAGGCTATTTATGCCCAGCTTGCTGGGTCCATGCCTTCTTAAACAACAGCTGATGCAAAATTTTCAAGCCATGTAGAAAATTTGGAAGCCTAATAATTGCAGTGCTGCACTTAAGCCTTGAATCTGACCAATACAAATTGAAAAAACAAAAGAGAGGAATATCTGTATCATGAGAGAAGGATGTAACTGAAAAGCTGAGCATTCATTTGTTTTGGAGCAAAACAAAAAAGATAACCTTGGCAAGAGAATATTCCCCATAAAACCCCATTGCAGGAACATTCCTGATGAAGTACTTTGAATGCAAAGACCTCCATAATTTGACATAACAAATTAAAGAGAGAAATCTTCTCATGGATGGAAACGAAGGGACTTTTACATAACAAATAAACATGCATTCTCACATTAAGTTAATATAGAGCAAGGACTCGTTAATGTTTGCTTATAAATTTTCGAAGCGTTTTCATGACATTAGGCATGATATTGTGTTGCAATTATTGCTGTTGTACAACAGCATCTAGCTAAAGCTTTGATGTTGTGTCATCGGAGAGGATAAGGTATAATCGTAAGTTGCGAGGAAGAGCGACTTTTAACTTTTATTGCACACCCTGAGATATTTTGATCCTTCAATACAGATACCTCATGGTTGATGATTTAGCTGTTGTTTGATGCATGTCTTTTTTGGGAGATAAATGGCGCATTATATTGGCTCCAAAATCAATAAGTTATGGTGCTAGTGTAGTGCAACTAAGTATGGGAAGGATATTAGTGTGAATGATTTTAAGATAACCCATTCTAGTCAATGAAGCTTGGTTGGTTGGGAAAGTGGGCGTGGTGATAACCACCCCATCAAGGTTCAAATCCTCCCAACATGTTCACCCGTCATAGGTCTATGTGCTTGTGCAAATCCCACCAAGGTTCAAATCCTCCCAACAACACGTTTGCCCCTCATGGGACTATGTGCTTGTGCAAATGGACTTGTTATTGATCTTTTTAGCATGGATGTTAAGGCCCTGGTAACCTTGCTAGATGGGCACATTGTTGAAGTGAGTAGCTTCAAAAGGTCTTCTACATCGGCTTGGTGCCTTAGCATGTGGAAGACATTATTTGCTTCTTCTAGTGATTTATGTCTTCTTTCCCAAGTCTAACTTAGGAAAAGTATAGTAATTAAAGTAAATCAATTATTGTGGACTATTGAGTTATTTTCTAAGGATAACTAATTTAATTAGCTAAGTGACTTAGAAAAAATCTCAATTGTTGATCTCCAAGATGGTTCTAGAAGGGAGATTGGGATTAGGGGTTTGGACTCAATGAAGATTATAAAGGGAGCCTAGCGAGGAGGTGAAGACACAAGAAGAAGAGCACAAGTTGTGTGAACGAGTCATCACAAAGAGAGAGCGATTTTCTCTGTAGTGTGAATGGCTCAATGGACTAATGTGCAAAGAAGGAGAAGTGTGAGTGCAAGGAGGCTGAGTAGGAGGAGATTGCAGGGCCGAGTTGGCAGAGAGAGATTGTATTTATCTGGAGGAAGTTGATTTGCTAGAGTGCTAGGGTTTTTCCAGTGCACGTTAGTGGTAGGGTGCAAATCTAGTTGTCGGAGGGCGCAGATCGTGTTGTTGGAGGTCGAGTTCTTTAGGTCAATCTCATCCGAAGGTAGATTTCCTTGAGGCTGTTTTCCCTGGGCCGAACTAATTTTCAGGGAACTGAGTTGTAGGTTCCAGATTGTATTTTTGCTTTTATTTTTGTGGGTCGAAAAACCCAATTTTTTTAGATAATGACATGACAAAGAATTGTTGTGGGTTAATTAATTTTGCAATGTGAGATTCATCTCTTTGGTTTATTTCTGTTGCATATTTTTAGTTCTAGAAGTTAAAAATACTTTTCGGTAAATCAATGTTTATATGGGTAAGTAAATAAACTGTTGGGGATAAATTAATTTATTGAGAAGAGTTTTTCAGCGAAAATCACATCATAATTCATTTGTCGACGCGTTTCGAACCAACGAGTGTGCTTCATCGTCACGACAAGTTGAAGAACTAGATCATGGCTGCATGACAAATAGAGAGCGCAGATCATCCAATGGCTATATTTGACTAGGAAAAGGCTATATTTGACTGGGCAACTAGACTGGACCAACGACTATATTTGACTAGGAAACGGCTAAATCTGACTGGCCAACTAGACTGGACCAAGGGATAGGGACAGAGAAAAAATAATTAGTTAATTAATTTGTAAGTTAGTTTTGTTATATTTATTACCATATTTGAATAAAGGTAATGTTTGTATTTAATTATCAAGAGTATGAATCAATTAGCTATTAATAGGCCTTTTTCCTAATTAAAATTATATAAATAAATAGCTGTTAATTATTTGTAAGTGTTTTTATATTTATTACATGATTTAATTGTTGTATTAACTACCAAGATCAATAACTTTTATAGATCTATTTATTATTATTAAACTATCTAAATAAATGAAAACTTAATCATTAATATTATATGAAATAATAATAAGAAAAAATTAATAAAAGTTTATTAAATGGATAACCTATTAAGTTAGTTAAATAATTGACCTAATACTAAATTTAAGGAATCTAACAGTATTGAATATGTAGCAAATTTCTCCTAATTAAAACAACATGGAAATTAAAGTAAAATCATTGAAGAACTAATGAGAAAGAACATAGCTTTTTCTAATTGGTTAGTTAGTTCATTATTAATTTTATTTAATTACATCCTAAAGGGTTGGTAAGATAAATAGTTCACATCTTTGAAATTCCTTTGTCAATGTTTAGGTATAGAAAATTTTTATTTCATTTATTTATATAATAATGTTAATTAAAAGGATTTTTAGAACTTATTCTAAAATAAAATACTAAAAATCAAAGAGACAAGAAGGAAAAATGGAAACCAACGATCCAGAAGACGAGGGGGGAAAAAAATGAAAACCTCAGAAAAGAACAACACAAGGGGTGGGGGCGGAGGGGCGGGAAAGGGTGGCTAGGAAGAAAGGGAAGGGATCCAACAGTTGCTAATTTTCCAGCCGTCATCCCTATTGAGATTCCTCGGCCTTTTTTCAATTTCTATGGTCTCCCTAAACTTTCGATGATGAAAAGGAGCAATCTTGGCAATAACTTGGGCCTCCTAAATACATATGTGATGCTTACTCTTTTCCGCGTGCTCTGCCAAGGCGGAAGACCGGGTCCTCCCATGTTTAATGTCAGTTGAGTGCTCATGAATCCTTTGATTAATAGAACGCCCCATCTCACCAACATAGGGGGCCCCACATGAGCAAGGAATAACATAAATACCTTTTGTTGATTTGGGGTAGCATTGGATGTGCTCTAGGCATGAAATTTGGTGGAGGGGCTAAGGCACATGAGATCTCCAATACCCAGAAAGGGTTTGGGCAGATTCTAAACAATTTGGGAGATATTAAAATAATTAATATTTTTAATGAAGTCCCTAAGTCTAAACTTAGGGAAATTAAAATATTAATGTGAATTATTATAAAGTTGTCTTAGAATGGTCCAAAAGTCATGGATCAAGCCAGACCTAATCTTAGGCGTTGGTTAGGGACTTAATCTTAGTTGTTGATCTGTCAATGAGAAAAGTATAAAAGGAGGCTTGAGGGTCACTTGGAGAACACACCAAGAGATCAAGATTTCAACTTTTTGGGGCTGGGTTTGCTGAGAAAGTTGAGAGAGTGATCAGGAGTTGTAGCTGAGGGGCAGTGAATACAGAAGCAGAGAGGGCAGAAGCTGAAACTGCCGGAAGTGTCGGAAGTGTCAGGAACAGCTGGAACTACCGGGAAAGATGACACAGAGGGCAGAGGTTGGAACTACCGGGAACAGTCGGAACTGTCAGGAACTACTGGAACAGTCGGGAAAACTGATGTAGAGGGCAGAAGCCGGAATTCCCAGGAACAACCAGAACTGTCGAAACAATCGGGAAAGCTAATGTAGAGGGCAGAAGCCGAAACTGCTGGGAACAACGGGAACTGCAGGGAATTGCCAGAACAATCGGGAAAGCTAAAACAGAGGGGAGAAGCCGGAACTGCCGGAACAATCGGGAAAGCTGACACAGAGGGCAGAAGCCAGAACTGACGGGAACAACTGGAACTGCTGGAACAGCTGGGAAAGCTAACGCAGAGGACAGACGCTAGAATTGCCGAGATTTTTCTTTGTTGGGTGAGCCGGATTTGGCACCTAGATTGTATTCTGAAATTGCTTAATAAATCAAACCCTCAGATAGCTGCACCGGTTTTCCCGCAGTGGGTTTTTTCGGGTACATTAGTCCTAAAATAACGGTATCATTTGTGTGCTTGTTTCCGTTTCCTTCTGTTGATGATCTGTAATGTGTTGAGCATGTACTTGTGTTTATTTTCAGTATTTACAGGGTAAATAACTTGTTAACCAATCAAAACAAGTAGGAAGGAATAAATCAGAAAGTTCATGGAGGGTTTCTAACTGTTAAACTTAGAAACTTCAACATGGTATCAAAGCGTGGTTGCAGATCACAGGAGCACTGATTACATCAACAGAGCAGAGTAGCAACAGTAGAAAACAGTTGTCTCGAGTGACAAAAGCTGTTCCTAGTAGCAAAGCAACAAGGGAGGGGTGACGCAATGCCTGCGTTGTCAAGTTCGAGGCAAGAAGAGGTTGCGCAGAGGCTGAGGGAGGCAAAGTCAGGCTCATACAGAGCCACGCAGAGGCCAGGGGGGCTGACGCAGTTGGTTGAAGAAGCTAGTTTTCCAGTGCCGGGACTGCGTAGAGCCTAGGAGCTCTCACCTTTAGGTTGTTGGGGTCTAGGAGGCTCTGGGTAAGTTGCAGAGTGGAGCTGGTGGGGTACTGTAGTTAGAACAATACCAACAGGGCAAGGCCAAGAAGGAGGGAGTTGCTACCGAGGGTTTCTAGCTGAGAAATCCGAATTAGTGGTGCAGCTGCACAGACGATCAGAGTAGGGGGCATCTCGACATCGGCAGAAGGGTTTCCAGGAGAGAAATCGAGGCTCAAAGGGAGTCACATCAAGAAATTCCAGGAGGGAAGTAGAAGAGCAACATAATGGCACTACATGGAGTAAGAGACCAATACAGACTGGATAGAGCCTCAAACTTTGTAGTCTGGAAGGCTAGAATCTTATCCATACTTGACAGAAATCGTGTCAAGCACTTCGCCTTGAAGACGATAGCAGTCTCAGTTGACCTAGCTGGCAATGACAGGTATGAGGAAGCAATGGCAAGGGCCAAGAGTATCATTCTTGATGGGGTCAAGGATCATATAGTAGCACATATTGCCGAGTAGAATACGGCACAGAAGATGTGGGAGGCCTTGACCAAGTTGTATCAGCATACTTCCATGCAGAGGAAGATGCTCCTAGAAAATCAGCTGCGGTCATACCAGATGCAAAAGGGAAAACAGATCGACACCTTCCTTGGTCGATTGAAGGAGATTCGAGATCGGTTGACTTCCATAGGGGCCACACCAGATCCAGAGTTGATGGTGAGAACAACCCTGAATGCAATCTCAGCAGACTGGGAGGTGTTTGTCCAGAGCATACTGGGCAGGGCGACCCTTCCAGATTGGGAAGAAATGTGGGTGGCCCTTCGCCAAGAAGAGATCAGGAGGGTGACCAAGATGGGAAGCAACAACAAGGGGATGAGAATCAAGAAGGAGGAGGAGGTGGATGTTGCCCTAGCATCTGAGGGTAAGCAAGAACAGCGGAAGAAGAAGGACCTCTCCAAGGTCAAATGCTTCCAATGTGGGGAGTTGGGTCATTATGTGACCTAGTGTCCGAGGAAGAAGAGCAAGGGAGAGGCTTCCGAGACCAAGGCAGTGCCAGCAAGGGCGGAGAAGGAGGTGGAGACAAACGATGACTGTGCCATGAGTGCACACACACCAGTTGAGCGAAAGAGGGGAGACATCGAGCTGTAGTCAGGTGGACTACAGGGGATGAGGTGCAGGATCCTCGAGGTACCCAACCTCTTGGATTATACCTGGCTACGGGAGCCCCAAAGAAGAGTAACAGGACTGGCGGATGTCGGTAGAGATGGATGAGGATGGAGCGGCAGAGAGAGCTACAGTACAGGATTTCCAGGACAGCGCGAGGCTAGTAGGCTGCAACAGTGCAAGAGGCACGAGAGTGTTGCACCAGTGCAGGAGGGCACGAAGAGGTGTGCAACAGTGCGAGATGCAGGGAGTTGTTGCAACAACGCAGAGGTCAGACAGGGAGCACTTGTCAGCAACAGAGGGAGCTTCAACATTGGGGGTGTCTCTAGCCTGACAGAGATGTCAGAGTTGGGAGATCAGTTGCTTACTTCTCAGTAACTGAGTTGCAGTGCAACAATTAGCAGTGGCGGTGCTATGGGCAGCATGATGCAGCATGATGAGAGGGGATGCAGTGCAGACGCAACAGTGGCAGTGGCAGGGCCATGGGCAGCAACACGAATGCAGAGGGAGATGTCATACAGATGCAGTAGTGGCAGTGGCAGAGCCATAGGTGGCAGTACGGGATGCAGCAGTACAGATGATGGGCAGCAGGCCTAGCGTCAGGGACCGATGCTGGATGATCAGAGTAATACTCAGTGAGGAGTATTGCTAGAGCACAATCCTTTCTAAGAGGGAGTGTTGATTTAGGGTAGCATCGGATGTGCTCTAGCCATGAAATTTGGTGGAGGGGCTAAGGCACATGAGATCAATGTTTTAAAACTCCGACTCCGACTCCGACTCGGCCGACTCGTTTTCAATGACTCGGTCGTTGTAAAAAATACATTAAATATTTAGTTTTTTTATAAAAAAACATAATTTTGAAGATTTTAAGCATAATTTTAAAGATTTTCATTCATATTTCCAAACACACAGCATTATAATATAGATGGAAGACAACATATGGTCAAAGTAGGCTCATGAACCAATCCATTATATCAAAATGGTACCCAATGGATAGGAAAATAACCTTATCAAGGTTTCAATTGCTTGTCGATAACAACTTGATGGTTGAAAATATTGAGTGTCATGCTCCTAGACTAAGAGACTTACCACTATAACCTAATGGATAGGAAAAAAATCTCATCAAGGTTTCAGTTGCTTGTCGATATCCTAATATCTAATGGTTCGTCATTGAAGTATTTGTTTTGTGCAGTTTATAGTATATACTTATAGATGTCAATCTATGCAATCATACAATGTGTTTTCTATGGCACCTCCACACTAGAGATGCCTCACATGCAAATACCTTTGATGTCTAATACATGAAATTTTTTGAAACACATTGACCACCTTTTATCATTCTCAACATTGATGTAATTCTTCCTCACTTTATCTTATGTTTGGATTCTCTATGAATAAGTCATTTTCTTTCACTGATTATCCCTTAAAAGTTAAAAGCCAATTGCTACCAGAAAATAGATATTTACAATGTCACATAAAAATTAGAGCCAATGAGTGTTTTCTGATTTGAATATGATAATAAATGGAGTATTAAAACATATCCAAGCAAAATGTTGTATTTACAGCAAATGCAAAACCCCAAAAAGTCTTAATCATGCATTCATACAGGGGATTTTTGCATGCAAACTTATCACTAAAAACTTGAGCAAAGAATGGACCTGGCAAACTTATAACTGTTTGAACTATATGAGATATGCTTTCCGCAGCACGAAGTTTTTGGTTTTTAATATTTGTTATGAATACCATTAGGCAACCAGTGGAAAAACAAATTTAAAATCCATAAAAAATATCAGTTAAATGCTGCGTTTGCATGAGGGTACCATGCCACATTGACTCAGCCGTTTCATAGTGGAAACGGTCTGTTTTGGCCGAGTCAGCAATGACTCGGCCGAGTCATTACTAACTCGGCCTTCCAAACCGAGTTAACCACCGTTTCAAATGGGAGCCCATCAACCCGGATCAACCCGGCCAAGTCAATGTTGACTCGGCCGTTTCTTAAAACACTGCATGAGATCTCCAATACACAAAAAGGGTTTGGGTAGATTCTAAATAGTTTGGGAGATATTAAAATAATTAATATTTTTAATGGAATCCCTAAGTCTAAACGTAGGGAAATTAAAATATTAATGTGAATTAATATAAAATTGTTTTAGAATGGTCCAAAAGTCATGGATCAAGCCAGACCTAATCTTTGCCGTTGATTAGGGACTTAATCTTGGCCGTTGATCTGTCAACGAGAAAAGTATAAGAGGAGGCTTGAGGTTCACTTGGAGAACACACCAAGAGATCAAGATTTCAACTTTCTAGGGCTGGGTTTGCTGAGAAAGTTGAGAGAGTGATCAAGAGTTGCAGTTGAGGGGCAGTGAATACAAAAGCAGAGAGGGTAGAAGCCGGAACTGTCGGGAACAACCGAAACTGTCGGGAACTGTCAAAACAGTCGGGAACGCTGACGCAGAGGGCAGAAGCCGGAACTGTCGGGAACAGCCGGGAAAGCTAACACAGAGGGCAGAAGCTGGAACTGTCGGGAATAGCTGGAACTGCTGGGAAAGCTGACGCAGAGGGAAGAAGCCGGAACTGCCGAAACAACTGGAATTGCTGGAACAACTGGGAAAGTTGATGCAGAGGGCAAAAGCCGGAACTGTCGGGAACAGCCAAAACTACCAAAATAGTCGGGAAAGTTGACACAGAGGGTAGAAGCTGGAACTGCCGAGATTTTTCTCTGTTGGGTGAGCTGGATTTGGCACCCAGATTGTATTATGAAACTGCTTAATACATCAAACCCTCAGATAGCTGCACCGGTTTTCCCGCATTGGGTTTTTTTGGGGACATTAGTCCAAAAATAACGGTGTCATTTGTGTGCTTGTTTCTGTTTTCTTCATTTGATGATCTGTAGTGTGTTGAGCATGTACTTGTGTTTATTTTCAGTATTTACATGGTAAATAACTATTAATCAGAACAAGTAGGAAGGAATAAATTAGAAAGTACATGGAGGGTTTCTAACTGTTAGACTTTGAAACTTCAACACCTTTCATGTCCTTGGGGTCAATAGGGTCTTTTACTGATCTAAGGGAGCTACGGATGGTGTTAAGGGGTCTAAAGGTAGAGGGAACATTATGCCTTCTTAGGATCCTCACTATCTTATCAGTGGTCCCCTGGATGAAAGGGAGATGAACCCTTGAGACTAGATCCTTAAGGTCTTTCTTAACCTTGGGACCTTTGCGGGCTTTAAGGAAAGCTTTTAGATCCTGGTGCCTACTATAACCATTATTAACAAAAACATTAAGGAGATGGGCTTTCTCTCTATCAAGGTTCTTTTCATCGGAGATTCTCAACGCATGAGTCACAAGCATGTTGAGGACACCCAACTTTTGAGCAGGGAAATGATGGGGGCTGGCATGAAGATATTGCTTAGTATGAGTTTTCTTCCTAAACACTTGGTGGGAGAAAGAACCGTCATCATTCTTTGAAATGAGATCATGAAGGAAAGGCAAACACCCATTGACTTCTTGCTCTATAGTGAACTTTATGGATGGGGATTGATTGTTGAGATGTTGGAAAAATAGATCCAACTCTTCCTAGCCATGAGACCAGATGACACCAGTGTCGTCAACAAATCTCTTCCAGAGGTTGGGCAAGAGACGTGTTGAGGCCAAAGCTTTGGATTCAAAGTCTTCCATGAAAAGATTAGCAACAACCGGGGACAGGGGGGAGCCCATGGCAACCCTGCAGGCCTGTTCATAGAATTCACCTTGAAAGCTGAAAAAGGTGGATGTGAGACAAATTTCAACCAAATGAGCGGTATCAGGATCGGTTAGGCGGTTGACGACCTCAATGGACTCCCTTATAGGAATGCAAGTATAAAGGGAGATCACATCGAAACTCACAAGAATGTCCCCAGGGTCGAATTTTATGCCTTTAAGCTCATTGAAAAATGACGAAGAGTCTTTGACGAACGACTCTGTGAGGCCAACAAGGGGTCTAAGCTTCAAGGCAAGGTATTTAGCAAGGAGGTAGTTTGACCACCTATGGAATTGGCAATGGGCCTTAGGGGAGCCCCCTCTTTGTGAATCTTTGGAAGCCCATAGATCCACAAAGTGATGGGGCTACTCTCAATAAGTATGTGGCAAAAGGAACCCACATTGTTGCTAGATTTTATAGCTAGAGCAATTGTTCTAGAGATCTTTTCAGGGGATTCTTGCTAAGCTTTTTATGGCTGCCACTGTTACAAAGATGATCCAACATCTTTTGGCGATAGTCCTCCTTATCAAGGATGACAGCAGCCCCTCCTTTGTCGGCTTTAAGAACCATAATGTCCTTGTTGTGGTTCAAGGATTTGAGGGCCTCAAACTCAACCTTACTAATATTACTTTTAGGGGGCTTTGCCTTCTTGAGGACAACAATGCAGTCTTGCCTTATAGTGTCCTTAATATTATTGGGCAAGCTCCTATATAATATTAAGGACACTGTAAGGCAAGACTACGCTCGTCTTCACGAAGGAAAAGCCCACGAAAAAAAATATTAATAAGGTTGAGTTTGAGGCCCTCAAATCCTTGAACTACAACAAGGACATTGTGGTTCTTAAAGACGACAAAGGAGGGGCTGCTGTCATCCTTAATAAGGAGGATTATCGCCAAAAGATGTTGGATCATCTTTGTAATAGTGGCAGCTATAAAAAGCTTAGCAAGAATCCCTTGAAAAAGATCTCTTGAACAGTTGATCTAGCTATAAAATCTAGCAACAATGTGGGTTCCTTTTGCCACAAACTTATTGAGAGTAGCCCCATCACTCTATGGATCTATGGGCTTCCAAAGATTCACAAAGAGGGGGCTCCCCTAAGGTCCATTGTTAATACCATAGGTGGTCCAACCTACCTCCTTGCTAAATACCTTGCCTTGAAGCTTAGACCCCTTGTTGGCCTCACAAAGTCGTTTGTCAAAGACTCTTCATCAATTGTCAATGAGCTTAAGGCATAAAATTCGACCCTGGGGACATTCTTGTGAGTTTCGATGTGGTCTCCCTTTATACTTGCATTTCTATAAGCGAGGCCATTGAGGTCATCAACCACCTAACCGATCCTGACCGCTCATTTGGTTGAAATATGTCTCACATCCACCTTTTTTAGCTTTGAAGATGAATTCTATGAACAAACCTGCGGGGTTGCCATGGGCTCCCCTCTGTCCCTGGTTGTTGCTAATCTTTTCAGGAAGACTTTGAATCCAAAGCTTTGGTTTCAACATGTCTCTTGCCCAAGCTCTGGAAGAGATTTACTGGTGTCATCTGGTCTCATGGCCAGGAAGATTTGGATCTATTTTTCCAACATCTCAACAATCAATCCCCATCCAGAAAGTTCACTATGGAGCAAGAAGTCAATGGGTGTTTGCCTTTCCTTGATGTTCTCATTTCAAAGAATGATGACGGTTCTTTCTCCCACCAAGAGTTTAGGAATAAAACTCATATTGAGCAATATCTTCATGCCAACTCCCATCATTTCCCTGCTCAAAAGTTGGGTGTCCTCAACACGCTTGTGACTCGTGCGCTGAGAATCTCCGATGAAAAGAACCTCGATAGAGAGAAAGCCCATCTCCTTAATGTTTTTGTTAATAATGGTTATAGTAGGCACTAGGGTTTGAAAGCTTTCCTTAAAGCCAACAAAGGTCCCAAGGTTAAGAGAGACCCCAAGGATTGAGTCTTAGGGGTTCATCTCCCTTTCATCCAGGGGACCGCTGATAAGATTGCGAGGATCCTCAGAAGGCATAATGTTCCCTCTACCTTTAGACCCCTTAACACCATTCGTAGCTCCCTTAGATCACTAAAAGACCCTATTGACCCCAAGGACATGAAAGGTGTCTATGTTATTCCTTGCTCCGGTGGGACCCCCCTATGTTGGTGAGATGGGGCGTTCTATTAATCAAAGGATTCATGAGAACTCAACTGACATTAAACATGGGAGGACCCGGTCTTCCGCCTTGGCAGAGCTCGCAGAAAAGACTAAGCATCACATATGCATTGAGGAGGCCCAGGTTATTGCCAAGATTGCTCCTTTAAATCATTGGAATTTTAGGGAGGCCATAGAAACTGAAAAAAGACTGAAGAATCTCAATAGGGATGACGGCTGGGAAATTAGCAGCTGTTGGATCCTTGCCCTTTCTTCCTGGTTGCCCTTTCCCCCGCCTCCGCCCCCGCCCCTTGTGTTGTTCGTTTATGTGAAGTGTTCTTTGTTTTTTCCCACTTGTCTTTTGGATTGTTGGTTTTCGTTTTTCCTTCTTGTCTCTTTGATATTTAGTATTTTATTTTAATTTTACTAGTTCTCTTTCACTCCTTCTAGATTAAATATTAGAGCAAAATGTTTGAATAAGTTATAAAAATCCTTTTAATTAACATTATTGTATAAATAAATGAAATAAATTTTTTTTGTACCTAAACATTGATGAAGGAATTTCAAAGATGTGCACTATTTATCTTACCAACCCTTTAGATATAATTAAATAAAATTAATAATGAACTAACTAACCAATTAGAAAAATCTATATTCTTTCTCATTATTTCTTCAATGATTTTAATTTAATTTCCATGTTGTTTTAATTAGGAGAACTTTGCTACATATTCAATATTGTTAGATTCTTTAAATTTAGAATTAGGTCAATTATTTAACTAACT
>APFE031163084.1:195576-244559 GCA_000404065.3 Pinus taeda | reverse complement strand
TTCTCATTATTATTTCATATAATATTAATGATTTAAGTTTTTATTTATGTAGATAGTTTTATTAATAGTAAATAGATCTATTAATAGATTATTGATCATGGTAGTTAATACAAACAATTACTTTTTATGGTTATAAATATAACAAACTAACTTACATATTGATTAACTAACTATTTATTTATATAATTTTAATTAGGAAAAAGGCCTATTAATAGCTAATTGATTCATACTCTTGATAATTAAATACAAACATTACCTTTATTCAAATATGGTAATAAATATAACAAAACTAACTTACAAATTAATTAACTAATTATTTTTTCTTTGTCCCTATCCCTTGGTCCAGTCTAGTTGGCCAATCAAATTTAGCTATTTCCTAGTCCAATATAGCCGTTGGTCCAGTCTAGTTGCCCAGTCAAATATAGTTGTTGTTTCCTAGTCAAATATAGCTGTTGGATGATCTGCTCTCTCTATTTATCATGCAACCATGATCTGGTTCTTCAACTTGTCCTGACGATGAACCACACATTGGTTTGGAACGCATCGACAAATGAATTATGATGTGATTTTCGCTAAAAACTCTTCTCAATAAACTTGATATGGATCACAAAAGCTTAAATTCCACAATAAATTAATTTGTCATGAGATAATAAATTTGGTTGGTATTATAAATTTAGCATGGTATCAGAGCAATCTTTAAAACTCTGAAAGAGAGATCTGAGGACACGAGGGTTTGTAGCAACGAGTTTTCCTTTTTGCAACAACATAATTATCTCATTAAATTTTGCTGCTGGGTTTTGTGGCTTCGGTTGATTTGTGGAGATGGTATCATTGTTCAGTTTGAGATATGAAGATAGGTTGGACGGGGTATCAAATTTCAACCGTTGGAAGGAGCGACTTACTTAGATTTTGAATTCGAATGGTTTTTTGGGATTTAGTGAGTAGAGACGTGTAGGTTCCTTCATATCCGAATCTTGCAGCTGAACACAGGGCGAAGGATATGAAAACGAGTTGCATAATACTGGATAGTGTGTGTTGCTGTCACGCTTACACACCTAAGTTAATGTGGGAACAATCCTCAACCTCACTAGCTGTGGCCCTAGTGGAAAAACTCAGAGAAGAGGCTGTCACCTAATCCCAACTCTCTCTGTCTAGGCTCTCTCCTGAGTCCTAGCTAAAGCCAAGGGGGGTGGACCATAAGGATGGTTTTCTAAAGGAAAGACTTGTTGAAAACAACAAGTTCTAAGAGATTAAGGGCAAGACACTCACTTCTCAAAGCAACTTGATTTAAAATTAGCAAGTACAAGAGTTTGTGAATAATGTACAAGATAAATTTGATTAAAGATCAATATGGCATTCAACAGAAGTAAAAATGATAAATCAATGCCTTATAAACAATGCTCAAGTAGAGATTATACACTTGCAAAATGGAAATAACACTTCAAGTTAAAAGGATAGCAATGCCGCAAAATGAGTGTTAGTACAAGATTATAACATAAATTGAAATATGAGTAACAAAATAGATCTTGCAAGATGATTGAAACTTGTGCTTCTACTTCAAGAGTTGCTCAAATGAAATGGGACAATATCAAAGGACATTGGGCAAGTAATTTATGTAACAAATACAAGATAAGTTCAAATCAATGTGCAAGCAAGATATAATACTCACAAATCAATAATATGCCAAATGATATGATGTTTGATAGATGAATGCAAAACTTAAACTATGTGAAATGCAAGGATATTGGTTGATTTTAATTTAAATGCCTAATCTATGGTGAGAAACTCCCTTCAATTTCTTACAACTAGGTAAAGATTGGGGTGATTTGCATGAGAGATAGGCTAAGGCAGCACAAGTCCTTTGCTAATGATGCCCTTCCTAGTCCCCTTACAAGTTACAATCCACGCGCCTTCGTTCCTACAAGGGCTTGACCACAAGAGAACTGCGAGTTCACATGTTTTAACCTTACTCCATATCAAACAAAAGAAAATTAGAAAGATTTGTCCTAAAGTTTCTATTCAACCAAGCTCATGCTTGGAGGTAGATTTAAACATGCAAGTCTAAATCTTATATGCAAATGAGATGCCTAAATGTTAATGAAATTCCTTCAAAGAGATATAATGATAACAACATGCTTCAAATAAAGAGATAGCAAATAAAATTGTGATCAAGATTACTTTTAAGCACAATATGACATAAACTTGTAACAATGATCAATGAAGCATGTACCAATTACTCAAGGAAAACATTACTAATAGAAGAGAATGAGATCAATAGTTTGAAATACTAACTCAATTGCCTTGTAATGATAGTGCTCTATAAAAATGTATCTTCGCTTATAATGCTATGGCAATAAAACCAAGTGGAAGTTGTATCATAAAGCACAGGAAAATATATAGGCTAATGAGTTGCTCAAATTTATAAATGGAATGTAAGTTGAGTAAATGAACCCAAAAAGTAGACAATTAGATTGTTAAAACTAGATTGTGAATAAATAAAGTCATGCAAAATTTGTTTCAAGTGTAGATATTTACTCAAAATATACTTTCCAAATAAAACAACTTTCAAATGAGTTGAGCATGAAACTTGAGGTAAATAACGTAGAAGATAACTATGTTAACATGAAATTGCAACTAGATTGTAAATCACATTAAAACGAAATGAAAGCCAAATGATGTAAAATGGAAAACTTGTTGAATGAACGATCAATATGTGACCATGAAAATTAGCTTGACAATGAAAAGAGAGTATTAACAAACTAAAACTAACTTCAAAGAGGAAAATGGAAAGCTAATCAAACACAAAGCAAGAAAGAGTCCTTCTCTTAAAAGAGAGAAGGGGATGGATGCCAAGGGGGTGGCTCTCCAAGCTCCAAAGAAAAATGTCGCTTCATTATTATGTTGTTACAATAGGAGAATCTTTTGACAGTGAGAAGACCTCAAATCTGTAAGGAAGGTTTTACAACGATGTTTAAACTTTGAAGAAGAAAGATACTTCCTTAAGAAAACAGTGAGGAAAATTTTACAAAATCTATGGCAATGAGGCATAAGAGAACCTCCTCAATACAAGTCTGAAATTTCCAAAAGGTTTTTGCTCGAAACAACTCCAACTTTTAGAGTGATGAAGTGTTCCCAGAAAGAGAGACAATGGGACTGTTTGTTCACTTTTATAACAGAGGTAAGGAGCAGCCACCTATTCACTGTTACGACAAAGGTATATGGCAGCCTACCAAAACTCTGTGAATAATTTCTAGTCTTGAGCTCTTTGAATTCCTGCCAACGTTATGTAGAAAAAATCTCTTGAATGAGCTGTTGTATCTCTACAAAACAGACTTCAACGATTAGGGATGATAGAGAGAAAATATTTCAACATTTACAAGTAGTCTATAAGAACTAGATAAAGGATAGGGAGTATGACTCATTTCCTTGACTAGCCAATAATATGCTCTACGCTAGCTGATTTGTATCAATAGAAGCACACAAAATTGAGGAAAGTAATTTTGAAGTAGATTTTGTCAAGAGTCAAGGTTTAGGGAATTCTTGCACAACAAAGTTGAATGATAAGACTTGGAAAATTGATATGTAGGTTCCTCCACTTCTATGCTTAAGAGTGGGCTAATTCAATCGAGAATGTCCCTCACGCTTGAGATCTGACTCAAACAAATTTCTACACAACTTCAAGATAAATTGTTAGATCCAATGGGGTTAGATAATACAATGAAGTAGGAAAGTCTAGAAATTTAACCGAAAATTATTAAAGCATTCCAATCTAGAATACTTCTCCAACCCAAATACTAGTGCAAGATAACTAGACACTCGCAAATCTACAAGAACAAATGGAAATAACAATAAAATATTTACCAATAGAACAATAAGCACATAATTAGAAAGATCATACTATATCCATGGAAGAAGAACACCACATATGAACCCCAAAGTCTTTATTATTGCAATGAAGGAAAGTACTTAACAATTATAGGGAAATCTCCGCCAAAAGCAGTTCTTAATGAACAAATTAGATTATCTAATGACAAGTGGAATGTAAAGCAATTCAAGATTAGACAATCTCACAATGGACAATTACTTATGAAATGACAATAAACATAAAGTCCATAAGTTCAATGCTTCTCTTAACAATGTAAATGTGCCAATTAGACAATACCAATCTCTCAACAAAATAGCACTTCAATTGGCAATTCTTAGATTGCTCCTTATCACAATATGGAAATCAATTAAGTGCTTTTAAGAGTGAATTATACTATTGTAAGATTATGATTCGAAATATGATGCTCAATTGCAAAACAATATGTTAGTACACTTGTTACAAAAGTAAACTCACAAGAAATGCTAATTTCAGTCTGACAATGAAAAACAATGTAACTACTTATCCAATAGCCAATTTCAATGATAGTTGGTGGGTTGGTTGCAGGTGTTAAGGATAATCGTTCAAAACCAGAAACAATCTCCTCAAGCTCAGGTGGAACTTCTTCTCGGGTTTCCTTTGGAGAATCAGTCATCGACCTCCAGTTTTAACTATTATGCTAAAAGCAGCAGAACTATTAAATTTACCCGATATATGGCAAATCTTCACCTTTCCCACGGAACTGAAAGGAAATACCACTGTAGTTCATAGCCTTCTCGGGTCCGAAATTTAAGTTAACCCACGTGCATATTCCAGAGCGATATCTGTCAGATCTCGTCCCTTCTTAATGAATGGTTATGATCGATCCAAAATTCAACTGGATTAAAGTTTTAAACCACAGTCAATAAAATATCGCGTTCAAAATTTATGTTAACTACTGTGCATTTTTTGACGTGATCACCGTCGGATCTGACTCCTTCAAGCGGACGGTCACGATTAACTGAGGTATTAACTCAGTTTTATAATTTATTGCGTCCGTTTTTGGAATTAACATCTGCGCTTGTTAGCACGCGATCATCATTAGATCTGTTGCTTGTCGATCGGACGGTTCAGATCTTCTCCGAGGGTTCTCACAAATTTTGTCGGGGTTTTCTTCGTTCCGCCAAGAATTTGCACTTCGCCAAGTTTAGCCTGTTTGTAAATTATATTTCTTAAAACATATCTAGACTATTTAATACACAATGAGTGAAGATTTAAATGCGATAACACAAGATTATACAGAATCTAGTTCTAAAGGGACCAAACTAGAAATCAATAGTATTCAAAAATATTTCGAAGGAAATTTAAAACCTTCGGGATTGACCATTCATGCGCAGAATAAACAGAGACACAAAGAGACTTCAAATTTTACAGTCCAATCCTCCTCAGCCAAATCCCATTACACTAGTTCAAAACTTACATAAATCCCTGTACGTACAACAACCAAATCCTAAATCAATCAATCGAAACTGCCTAATCCTATCTAATTTGCATGATATTCTCCTCGAGAATCTCAACTAAACCTAACTACTTGAATTAATTACAAGATAATCCAAATCCCTGGATTCTAGCTCAAATCCTATCTAGAAAGCTTTGTAAAGTGACAACTAAAGGATCCCACTCCTTTGCCTATAAACTTTTTTTGTATTTTTGAAATAAAATTCGAAGTCTTTTGTCTTCAAGCTTCATGCTCCTGCATCAATAGCAATGACAAGCGAAAGTATTCCTTTAGAAACAATGTCATAAAAATGTTAGCGGTCCTTTAGGCAACAAAATGTATCAAAGCTTATCAATGTTAATGAAAGAGGGATAACTAAACTTGATAACCGATGAACTAATCAGCAACGTTACTCTTTAGATTTATGTTAATGACATTAAAAAAGAAAGAGCAGACTTATGAGGGCAGCATGCTTATATCATGTAAAGAATGCCAATTTAGTCCAAATATACCAGCACTTATGTTCTTATCTATTTATTGAGAAAATTGACGTAATGAGAGCACTTACTTTGCAAATGAGATGAGGTTGTCAACAGTAAATTACCTTATGTATGCAAGAGTGCAATGAATGCAAGAGATGACAATGAAATCAAGATGAGGCAGCCAAGGAATGATAACAGCAGTAAGAGAAGAAACCCAATGAAACAAGAAAACACTCACCCAAGATGCAAAGAGTGAATGCCCAACGAAGTAGGATGACTTCCAATTAACATAACAGTCCTCCAAAATTTGCAAGAGATGCCAAGTGATGAGAAAACACAACAATGCAAGTGTTCTATCAATGAGATAAGATGACTGTCACTTGTTCTTATGCCACTGTTATGAGTGTTATGAGGCTGTTATAAATCAGAGATGAGGAGAAAGGGTTAAGGAGTCAAACCACTAGGATTTGATGGCCTTGTAAGTGTCTAGTTGACTTTCTAGGACACCTCCAATGGGCTTGTCTACCTGCAACCACAAATGTTAGCTCCAAAACCACTGCAAAACAAAACATTAGTCCCCAAAAATCACTGCTAACTCAAGATAGGACTGAATGAGGGCTGGAAAGGACAGTGATGAGGGTTAGGAGCTGGGAGAGGGCATCGGCTTAGGCTATAAGGCCTAGAAGGCGTATGGTGGCTAGGAAAGAGGCCAATAGGCCCACGACACAAGAAATCAAGGCCAAAAATAGCTTGCGGGAAAGGGAAAAATCCCTCTAGGGCTGACGTCAAGGCCTAAAAGGCTTGCGGCAGAGGGAGGAAGGCCTATTGTGGCCTGCGACACCTGAATTAGCCCCTTAGAGGCTGCTGCAAAGGGGAGAAGGGCTGTTGGGAGGAGGAGGAAGGCCTTTGGGCCTGCGCCACTAGGGAAAAAGGCCTAAAATGGCCTGCAACTGCTAGAGGAGGCTCGACTAGGGCTGCCGCAAGGGAAAGAGGCCTTCTAGGGTTCACAACAAGGTATAATGTGGTCATGAGCATCATTTTATTGACTTAAAGATAATTGTGCAAATATTTATTCTTTTTTATTATTTTTATTTTTATTTATTATTCTTAAATATTTTTTATTTTTAAAGGTAATTGTGCAGATTTAGTAAATCTACCTAGTTAGTCATTCAAACGAATGAGAAACCTAGATCAGGTTGCAAGATAAAAAACTATTTTTTTGAAACAATATTAAATCTGAAAATGATAGTAGGTAAGAAACTGCCTGCACAGAACAAGGGATGTCATGGTGATAGGACCACTGTGTACAGTATACAGTGTGTAGCGTACTTTTGATTTCTTTTGATATGGAGGACTCTCTACATTAACGCATGCATTCTTTGTATGGTACAATTGGCTGATTAGGCCAGAGAGCATTGTAACTGCATTTGGGTTGCTTCCATGTTGGGAAATGTGATTTGTTAACATACCATGCTTGGGCAAACAATCTTGTCCTTGATTGAAGCATATATCTGCATGGCCAATCACCATCAACTTATATCTGTAAATTCTTCACTTTGTGTTTATGCTTAAGTGGCTATGGTGTAAAATACATTATTACTGAAATGGAAAACTTTCTCTGACTGCAGGCTTGCTTTGAGGTTGATATTGTTGCATATGCAGGTATACTTTTAACCAAGGGACAAATAATAACCTTTATTTCTCTGTTTTTATGCTTTAGAGACATTTTGGTTTGAGGTTGCTTCTTTTGTAAAGGTTCCGTTCAATGAGCGGGGGTGCTAAGCGCAGTTATTTAGATCATAAACAGATCAGAATTACATGTTATTGTATGACTATATATGGAAAGAGATCCATGCATCTGAATAGAAGATATATCCCAAAGTTTTCTTTCACTATGTCTAGACTCAAGATTTTCATCGTACATACTTTCAAAGTTATGGAAAAGCTTGGTCATCTACATAATAAAATCAGAGCACTTCTGATACTGACAGGAATCTTGCAAAACATGTTTAATTTTTACCTGTGTTTCATTTTTCTACTATTCTTTGCTCATATCATTTCAAAATTTGTTTGCAAATGCATGATGAGTTCTTCGGTAGGTTCCAAACTCTTAGATTTTTATTCCTTCTCAGTGCTTTTGCAAATTTTCAATGCATTTAACATATATGAAACAAACAATTTGTAATACCTTGACAATCAGGCAATTGATGCAATTATGAAATTTCATCTCATTTGCTTGAGGTTTCCTACAACTAATCCATGAGAACTTTCAGCGTTATGGCTAATCTGAAGTGGAAATGTTACAGCAGTCCAAAAATACTATATGAGTGTACTTCAATTCCATAATGTTTTAGCCTTTAGAGCACACTTTTCAAGCCATATAACAGATCTGAAATGTCCTATCACAACAGATTATAACAGCAGGAAATCTGATGTGTTAAATCACAGAACCAATTTAGTTTTGATTTTTGTAACTATGGTGGGTCTTCATAATGTATATTTGAGTCATTAATATATTTGTAAGCATGTTCTTCATGCTAGATACAAAAATAAAATATTTGTAGATGCTCTTCACGTCGGTTGAAAAAAGGAAGAAAATTTGAATTTTTAGAATTGAATTTGGTAAAATCGTCCCTTTTCCTAGTTCAAGTCAGCTCCATGAGATCAAACCGGCCCTAATGTAAAGAAGCACCCATTTGTTAAGGCAAAAAGCTATATATAGAACTTGTCTTCCTTCCTCACCTTTGAGTCTTTGACACACGATTCAGATCGTTTTGTTCAAGGGCTTCTGAGGCAGAAACAGGGTCGAATATGAGGCAAGAATACAAGAAGAATCTAAGGAGAATGAAGGGTGAGTTTGATCTCTGTGGTAGCTATCTGTTGAAGGTCAAATCTCTGTGTTGGTTGATCAAATTCCTGAAGTGTTATTCTGTGGATGGGCCAAAATTTCCGAGGAAGTAATGTCTGTTGAAGGGAGAAGAACCAAACTTGCTTAGATGCTGAATTTATGTCATTGCTGAAGCAGATCGGAGCCAATTGACGTGATTAGCAGGATGGACCAGGTTTGACCTAGTTATTGACAAAGATATATCTTTGTTGATATCAAGAATTTCTCTATTGAAAAAGGTTGCTGGGTTTTTCCGATGTGGGTTTTCCTATGGTAAACTATTGTGTTTCTTTGTGTGGCTGTCTCTTCATGATCCTATGGTTATAGATGCTGATTTGTTCTTTGTAATTGTTTAATAATGAAATGATGGACACGACTGAGAAAAGAAGTAAATTATTAGAAAAAATTATTAGTATAGATCTATTAAAAAATCAACATTTAGTTATATGTTATGTCAAATCAACATGAACAAGGCTGAAATCTAATCAATCAAAAATATAACATTACCAAAAAATTAACTCTGCAGGTAACAATATTTGGGCACTTGAAAACTTCATATATATATAAGTGAAAGATGAAGTAAATACCGCAAAGTTGGTACAAGTCAAGCTCTCGAAACTCTAACTATATATGTGTGTGTGTGTGTGTGTATATATATAAAATGAAGTAAATACTACAAAGTTGGTACAAGTCACTCTCTCCAAACCCTAACTAGGAAATGTTGGAAATACTGAGAGGGGGGTGAATCAGTATTTCACTTGCAATAAGTTATTTTCTTACTTAAACATCTAGAGCATTATAACAAAACAAAAACTAACATTACATCAAAGATAGTACACAAGATTTATCTTCACAAAGCACTGTATTATGTACGATGTACATTTACCAGTTAAACCTGGAAGGAAGTGCAAGACTCCCAGAGAAGCTAATGCTTCCAATGTCTGAAGAGATTTGCAAACAAAATCTGCTGGAGTCTTCAGTCTCGACTCTCCAGTACAATATCCAAGTTCCAACCAATGTCACTTCTGCAGCTTTCACCGCCATCATACTGCAACCATCAATTCTGCCATCATCAAAACACTGTTGCTGCAACTGCCCAAATCCTCTTTGCTGCTTTACTGCTTCCTCTGCTCCTCAATTGCTCCAATTGTCATGCATCATCAAAATCATCACAAACCACTCACACTGGTGCTGCATCAGCTGTGCAAGTCCTCTTCATCACTACCTCTGTTCAAACTTCAAATTGATACACACACTGCTCAAGAGTCCAGTCGCTGCTGTTATCATCTACATAGTTTTTGCAGAATAAACAGTTCACTGAAGTGATACTCCAATGCCATCTGCTGCTCATAGTCTACTCTGTTCTTCAAGGGTCAATATTTATTAGTGTGAAACAAGATTACTGCAAGTCACTGTCTTCAAATGATCAACGAGTTAATTTAATTTAGATGAGTCCATAGAATCTGTCAACTCATACAACTCTGTGAGAGTACAGTAATGAGTGCTGTACTGTTGAGTGTCAATGAAATATCATCAGGCTTTTACTGGATCACATCTAGATTCAATAGGTTCACTTTAAAAACTATATTATCTTAATCAATATGCTGTCAACAATTCTGTTTCCAGATCAGACTTCTTGCCATAACCAAATTACTGTCAGAGATGCAATTAAGGTCAATATTGTTGTCATATCTGCATTTAAGTCACTGGGTTACAGTTATAGAATTCTTCACTTGTGTTTACGCTGAGCTTCTCATGTCATGACAACAGGCTACAGGATTTGATTTGTTATGCAAATGTATTATCCCTTTCGGGAATTTTGTGGTATTTTTCTGAGAATTTTCTTTATAAAATTTTATGCCGATATTTTTTGCCAAAAACCAACGAGATTACACCAAAATGCACCAGTAAATAAGAACCCAGAAATTATACAAGCATGGCAAAGACATTGACAATTTGCAGAAGTAAACCCGAAACACAAATAACATCAGGAAATGCAGCACAAGGAATGACTCAACTTCATTTATTATAATATATCATGCAGAGCACAACTGGAAATATCTGAGACAAAAATAGGAAAGATGATGGCTGAGTGGACCTCTAAATATTCTGCCGCTATGCTGATCCTGATCCCTCAAAACTCCACAACAACTGCACTCTCCCTCCAACAACAGCTGCCACTGAATCAACTGAAAGACGATGAAGCACCAATTGAGGACCTGAATGATCCTCACTCTAATATCCCTGAAGCTTTATGAAACTCATGGATGAAGTCTCCTCAAAGAGAGTTGGGTTTTTGTCCAACACTCCATAGCATACCCGAGGGTTATCGTCCTGGGGCTAGAGAAGTTGAGAAGTAGGTTCTCCAAACCTCACCAATGGAAAATATCAACAATCCAAGATGTCCTCAAATGGTCTCCTCCTCCTCTTTTTTATAGATATGATGGACCCCTCTAGAAGCCTTTACTTTATTATTAGTTTAATCACTCGTACCTTTTACCTCTTTTTATTTTAATTAAAATACCTTTTAAATTCGTGAAAATGGTAAATCAGCCACCATTCCTTCTCAGGCCACCGAAAGTCACTTACCACCATCACATCCTGTAAATCTTTTCATTCTGGTTCCAACAAGTTATTAAACTAAGGTGTTCCGTCAAGTATTCCTTCCATAATGCCACCTTAAGCGTAATTAATTGAGTTAGGCTCCATAATAACCCTGTTTTCCGAAAGTTGTCGGAATGCAACAAAACAAAGGCAAGTTGTGCAGATGATGGAATAAGGCAAAAGAATGCCATCAGATCCCAAAGAAACTCCTCAAACCCCATAAAGCCCGTCTAGAAGCTCTGGGACCCGCTGATGGAGTAAACATGCTCCTATGACCCAGCTGCTTCCAACCATGGAAGCTCATCCCGACCATGCCATAAGGGAAACCTGAAAAGGAACATGACATCAAAACATGTAACTTCTGCAAGAATGCACAAGTATACAAAACACCTAGGTTACTTCTCTGCTAGTGGAGACACACACTATCAAAAGCACACTGTCTTTAAGATATTTGGCAGACTCAGACTGTACTTCATGCGTATCTGATTGCTCTCCAAGCTTTCAACGCATCATGTACACATTCTCACAACTTAATCACACAATTACATTATCGATAAAGATTGAACTGTGCCTTATATGCGTTGTTAAATTCAGATCACATATGCAGAAGATCATGTGCTTCAATTTCTGTTGTGGAACTGTTTCAGACAGAATCCTCCTTAGTCGTGACCATAAAAGACATGCCTTAGAACATTTCCAGGATTCGACCTCTCAAACTTTAGACTTTAACAACAACAATTTGCCTTTGCCATCTGTCTTTAATCATGTGCTTTTCACTGCTCAAAGATGTAGGCTATAATAGATATTGCGATGAAACACTACTAGTTAAGTTCCATCATTGTAAGGGTTGTATCAAGGATAGATATTTAGTCATTGTGATGAACCTTCAATTCTGCCTTCTACCAAAGGAGTACTGTGGCTTTCTTCCAGGAATAGAGCTTCAATTTGAACTTCTTGTGCTACAACAAATAGAGGCCGGCTTCAATTATGCCTGTGAGTGTGACTGTGTATGGATAGTATCAAAATCCTTGTCTTGCAGACCTGAAAAGAATTGTCAATAGTTCATACCCAGAATTCAGAACTCTTCACTGATCTGAGTAGGAGTACTTCTTAATTTTGTCATAAGTTTCTATGCTAAAAAGGCCAATGTGTTATTTCAATGGAAAACACACCCTCGCTTGCCTTACATACCGCAGGATTGAAACCAAAAAAAATTCTGCAGAAGCTTTAGATCCGCAAGGGAGAAAGGTTTTCACAAGTATTTATGTGTCCACTGTAGGCAAAGCTTCTCCTTTTCGCTAGACTTAAATCTCATCAAGAATCCACATAAAAGCCATAGATAATCAAGCTGCAGAGATGTAGGTTCTTTGATGTCCTTTGCTGGCCCTGAAATTGATGCCCTAATGAGGACCATAAAACAGAGATTTGCCCTAAACAGTGTGATGCTCAGAGACTAAGTGAATAGATCAGTCCAAAAGTGCAACTTAAGCTTTCTGTGTGTGTGTCTTAATCTTTCATAGGGTTGGCAGGGTTAAAAGATCAGTCTCCTTCAATGTTACCTGCAAAAGAAGGAAAATGGCCGACGAATCACCGTAACCCCAAAAAAATAAACTCAAAACGAAATTTCCAAAAGCTTCGCTCCAGAACTTGAATGGGCTGCAGAGATATCACAGGCCACAGAGACATCAGAAGATCCACACCCAATTCAAATAACTGCAGATGCTTAGAGAAATATTTCTTGGCACACAATCACATTTTGAAAATAACTTGTTTATATAGTCGTGGAGTGATGTATGAGCAATGTTTTAAAACTCCGACTCCGGTTCGGAAAAGGCCGAGGGTCAGCTCCGACTCCGACTCCGACTCCGGTTCGGAAACGGCCGAGGGTCAGCTCCGACTCCGACTCCGACTCGGTATCGACTCGGCCTGTTTGATTTCAATGACTCAATCGTTGTAAAAAATATATTAAATATTTATTGTTTTATAGAAAACATAATTTTAAAGATTTTCATTCATGTTTCCAAAGACAAAGTTTTAGAATATAGAGAGAAGACAACATATGAACAAAGTAGGCTCATGAATATATCCAATATATCAAAATGGCACCCAGTGCACTGTGCAATACAAAGTTCATACTTAGCCACCAATGCTAGGATTCTTTTTTGCCTTAGCCTAAGGACAATCACTAGACTACAACAACAATAATACCAATTCTCTGCCCCTAATGAAGTCTCAAAACCGTTGATTTAATTATGGTCAAGCTCCAGAACAATCAGAGGTAAATATGTATTTATTAGTCAATTGCTAGAATGTTTGTCTTTTTAAAAATGTTGTATGGCTCAATGCATTATTTTAGACTTCAGTTTTCTAATTCATGCCACTAGGATAACCATACTTCGGCCTTGTAATTTCAAAACTTTCTCACAGTGATAGATTACTTTAGGGCTATAAATATGCAATAAACAACAACCCAACCATTGATATTTAGGGGGTGGAACAACTTTTGACCAATGTGCTTTAGGAGTTTTCTCAAAGACCTGAGCCGACCGAGTTGTTACCGAGCTGACCGAGTCAACCGAGTCAGCGGAGTTGTTACTGAGCCCACTGAGTCAATGACTGGCTCGGTAACAACCTGACTAGCCGTTCCATTTCGGCCACCAAGCCGACCCGGCCAGGCATTGGCTTGGTTTGACTCGGTCGAGTTGGAGTCAACTCGGCAGTTTTTTAAAACAATGGGTATGAGAGCCCAGTCGAGTTAGGGTTTAGAGGGAGACCCACCAAAAAGTAAAATTAATAGTCAATCATAAGGATCGACTCATTCTAGCCGACCCTCAATATAGTTGATCCTCAATTTGAAATTAAATTTTAAAAAGGTGCCAAATATTTGGGCCCACTTTGAATAGGAGGGGAATATAATTTTAGAATAATTGAGCCAATGCTTAGGACCCATGTTCATAAGATTAATCTAATCTTTATACCCTTTTCTTGTAATTTTGAATTTAGGACCATGAATTGATAAACCCTTTTATCATTCATCATAAAGGTTGACAACTTGACACATTTTATAAACACCCTATATAACATCATTTAATTTAATTAATGACAAAAACCCCATCTTTTCTAAGCCATTGCCACGTCATCACTCTTGGTGCCACATCGTCACACAATCAATGTTATGAAGAAATATATATATAAAATAATACAAATAATCTAAAACAATAATAATAATAAATAATGATTAATTAGTAACTAGTTAATGAAAAGGTATGTCTCCAAGGACATAACGGTTGGTGAAGAGGGCCAAGGGTATATAAGCAAACCCTCACCCTCATTGTAATTATCACATCAATTCTTTTATAATATTCAATATACAATTACTTGTCCTACTATGGATGTTTACATCTTCCAAGTCTTTTGAAGATTACTCCGCTGTGTTGGAAAAAGTAACTATGTTCGGTCTTCAATAATGTACTTGAGTCATCATGTAATGTACTTGTCAAAAGAATAAAGAAAATAATTATTATTATTATTATTGTGACTTATTAAAGCATGGGTTGTTGATTTGGGGTAGCATCGAATGTGCTCTAGCCACGAAATTTGGTGGAGAGGTTGGGGCATATGAGATCTCCAATACCTAGAAAGAGTTTGGGCAGATTCTAAACAAACCAAGAGATATTAAAATAATTAATATTTTTAATGGAGTCCCTAAGTCTAAACTTAGGGAAACTAAAATATTAATGTGTATTAATATGAATCTGTGTTAGAGTGGTCCAAAAGACATGGATCAAGCCAGATCTAATCTTAGCCGTTGATTAGGAACTTAATTTCAGAAGTTGAGATGTCAACAGGAAAAGTATAAAAGGAGGCTTGAAGGTCACTTGGAGAGTATGCTAGAGGATCAATGATTTTATTCTCTAGAGCGGCGTTTCCTAAGAGAGATAGAATCAATGTTCAGGAGAGCAGTTGAGGGGCGTACAGAGAAACAGAGAAGGTAGAGATTGTACCGGGAGAGTAGCACAACAGCCAAAGAGGGTGACGCAGAGCCAACAAGGGCTCATGCAGGGCCACACAAAGACAACCAAGTGTTGCGCAGAGCACTAGAGGGGTCAGCGCAACTGACGTAGAGGCTCCCAGAGTTGACGTAGGGCCTCATGGGGTTGATGCAGGCCTAGAAAGGTTGACGCAGGGCAAACGTGAGACAGAGAGGGGCTGACATGGTCCAGTTTGGGCAGATGCTGGGGTTGCAGAGCAGTTTTGTGCTGAGGAGCTGCTGGAAGGGTTTTCTGGGGTTTTAGCCAGGAGATTTCTCTCAAACTGTGAGGTATAGCTACTAAGGAAATTCTCTGTTGGGTAGGCCAGTTTCGGCATCTAGTTTGTACTCTGATATTGCTTTATAAGAAAACCCTCAGATAGCTGCACTGGTTTTCCTGCATTAGGTTTTTCCAGGGACATTGGTCCGAAAATAATGGTGTCATGTGGTGTGTTTGTTCTTGTTTCTTTTAGTTGCTGATTTGTAATATGTTGAACATGCACTGGTGTTTATTTTCAGTATTTACTTTGTAAATAACTTGTTAAAGAAAAATAACAAGTAGGTAGGAATAAATTAGAAAAAGTGCATGAAGGGTTTCTAAACTAAGTAAACTTAGAAACTTCAGCATGGTATCAGAGCGAGGTTGCAGATCACAGGAGGACTAAAAGACATCAGCCAAGCGGAGCAATAACAACATAAAACAACTGTCTCGAGGTGACAAAAGCTGTTTTTAGTAGCGCAGAAGCCAAGGAAGTGTGAAGTAGAGCCACGCAGAGGAAGCCGGGAACTGCGTAGAGCCTCAGAGAGCCCAGCGTTGCTGACGCAGAGGGCTAGAGGGCTGACGTAGGGCATCCCAGGGATGATGCAGACCCATCTGGGATGACGCAGAGCTAGCTTGGGGTAGAGAGGCGCTGAAGCAGTTCATAGAGAGGTAGTTGCTGGAGTCTAGAAGGTTGCAGAAATATTGCAGAGTGGAGCTGGTGAGGTACTGTAGTCAGAATAGTACCTGACAGAGCATGGCCAGAGGAGTTGTTACCGAGGGTTTCTAGCCAAGGAACCTGGATCAGCAGTGCAGTTGCACAAGACGATCAGAGTCGGGGACATCTCGACAAGTGGCAGAAGTATTTCTAGGAGGGAAATCAGGACTTAGAGGGAGTCCAGAAGAGAACTTCCAGACGGGAAGTAGAGATTTAGAGGAGTCGAACAGAGAACTTCCAGGAGGGAAGTAGAGGAGTGTCATGGCACTACACGGGGTAAGAGACCAGGATAGGCTGGATGGAGCATCGAACTTCGTAGTTTGGAAGGCCAGAATCTTATCAGTGCTTGACAGGAATCGTGTCAAAAACTTCGCCTTGATGGTAATAGCTGTCCTAGTCGATCCCAATGAAAATGAAAGATACGAAGAGGCGATGGCGAGGGCCAAGTGCATTATCCTTGACGGGGTCAAGGATCATGTGGTACCACATATAGCTGAGAAGGAAACGACAGTTGAGATGTGGGAGGCTCTCAAGAACTTGTACCAGCATACTTTTGTGCAGAGAAGAATGCTGCTCGAGAACCAGATGAGGTCGTATCAGATGAAGAAGGGTCAATCGATTAACACCTTCCTCGGAGGACTGAATGAGATCCGAGACCAGACTGCTATAGGAGCGACACCGGATCAGGAGCTTATGGTGAGGACAACCCTGGATGCTGTCTCAGAAGATTGGGAAGTGTTTGTCTAGAGTATCCTGGGTAGAGGGACTCTCCTACCTTGGGACGAGATGTGGGTAGCTCTTCACCAGGAAGAGATCAGACGACAGTTGAAGACAGGTAGTAGTAGCAAAGGGATCAAGGTCAAGTAGGAGGAGGAGGATGTGGCCCTAGCATCTGAGGGAAAGCAAGAGAAGTGGAAGAAGAGAGATCTCTCCAAGATCAAGTGCTTCCACTGTGGGGAGATGGGTCATTATGCGACCTAGTGCCCAAGGAAGAAGGGTAAGGGAGAGTCTTCCGAGACTAAGGCAGCACCAGCATGGGCAAAGAAGGAAGTTTTGACAGATGATGACTGTGCCGTGAGTGCACATGCGCCCCTTGAGCGGAAGTGGGGAGACATCGAGCTGTCGTCAGGCAGACTACAAGCGATGAGGGGCAGGATCCTTGAGGTACCTAGCCTCTTGGATTAAACCTTGCTACGGGAGCCCCAGTGAGTAGCAGGATTGGCTGAGTGGGTAGAGACGGATGCAGGTGGAGCAACAGAGGGAGCTACAGTGCAGGAGTCCCAAGACAATGCAAAGCTAGCAGGTTGCAGCAGTGCGAGAGGCATAGGAGTGTTGCACCAGTGTAGGAAGGCACAAAGAGGTGTGCAACGGTGCGAGATGCAGGGAGTTGTTGCAGCAACGTGGAGGTCAGAGAGGGAGCACTTGTCAACGACAGAGGGAGCTTCAACATCAGTGGGTGTTTCTAGCCCAACAGGGAGATCAGATTGGGAGATTAGTTACTTCTCAGTTACTGAGTTGCAGTGCAGCAGTGGGCAACACGATGCAACATGATGAGAGGAGGTGCAATGCAGATGCAATGGTGGGAGAAAGGACCAGCAACAACACAGATGTAGAGGGAGTTGTCGTACAGAACGATGGGCAACAGTACACGAGGCAACAGTGCAGAGGATGGTGGGCAGGAAGGCCTAGCATTAGCACAGGAATCGATGCCGGATGATCAGAGTGATACTCAGTGAGGAGTATTGCTAGAGCACAGTCCTCGCTAAGAGGGAGTGTTGATTTGGGGTAGCATCGGATGTGCTCTAGCCACGAAATTTGGTGGAGAGGTTGGGGCACATGAATATCCAATACCCAGAAAGGGTTTGGGCAGATTCTTAACAAATCAGGAGATATTAAAATAATTAATATTTTTAATGGAGTCCCTAAGTCTAAACTTAGGGAAAATAAAATATTAATGTGTATTAATATGAATCTGTGTTAGAGTGGTCTAAAAGACATGGATCAAGCCAGATATAATCTTAGATGTTGATTAGGGACTTAATCTCGGTCATTGAGATGTCAATAGGAAAAGTATAAGAGGAGGCTTGAGGGTCACTTGGAGAGTACACTGGAGGATCAATCATTCTATTCTCTAGAGCGGGGTTTGCTAAGAGAGATAGAATCAGTGACCGGGAGAGCAGTTGAGGGGCATTGAGTACAGAGAAACAGAGAAGGCAGAGATTGTGCCGGGAGAGCAGCGCAACAACCAAAGAGGGTGACACAGAGCCAGCAAGGGCTCGCGCAGGGCCACACAGAGGTAGTCAAGTGTTGCGCAAAGCACTAGAGGGTCCAACGCAGTTGACGTAGAGGCTCCCAGAGCTGACGCAGGGCCTCCTAGGGCTGATGCAGGCCTAGAAAGGCTGACGCCGGGCCAACATGAGACAGAGAGGGGTTGACACAGGCCAGTTTGGGCAGTCACTGGGGTTGTAGAGTAGCTTTGTGTTGAGGAGTTGCCGGAAGGGTTTTCCGGGGTTTTAGCCAAGAGATTTCTCTCAAACTGTAAGGTATAGCTGCTAAGGAAATTCTCTGTTGGGTAGGCCAGTGTCGACACCTAGATTGTACTCTGATATTGCTCAATAAGAAAACCCTTGGATAGCTGCACCAATTTTCCCACATTGGGTTTTTCTGGGGACATTGGTCCAAAAATAATGGTGTCATGTGGTGTGTTTGTTCTTGTTTCTTTTAGTTGTTGATCTGTAATATGTTGAGCATGCATTGGTGTTTATTTTCAGTATTTACTTTGTAAAAACTTGTTAAAGAAAAATAACAAGTAGGTAGGAATAAATCAGAAAAAGTGCATGAAGGGTTTCTAAACTAAGTAAACTTAGAAACTTCAACATGGGTTTCATGCTTGGGTCACCATGTTTTAATTCAAAGTCCCCATTGAGGACTTCCAGGATTTATTTTGAGTCTATAGAATTATTGCACATTTAAAGAGACCCTTTGGCTTTTGAATCATGTAAAAAGGTTTATTATTGAGTCAAATATGAATTATGAACCTCCACACCATGCCAGCCTAAAGGAAGATCAAGTCGACCTAAGACCCTATTCGACCCCAAAAGAATATAAAAGGAAAGACATCGAATTCATTTGGAGCATCACTTCTCATCAAGTTAGAATTCTCTCTACATGGCAGAAGTGCGAAGTGGGTAGCTGGGAAAGTCTGTTGCCGGGAAGCCAAAGTGAATGCAAGTTTGGGTGAGTCTAAGAAGTCAAGGAAAATCGAAATTTTGGTGGTGGTCTCTCTTTGTTTCGTGCTTTGGATTGGGAGATCGAAGTCTTCCAAGTTGAACTGTTGTCGAAAGTTGTTCGCTGCTGCATAGTCGAAGTTGCTAGGAAGAGGCCAATCTTTTGGAGTCTGACTTGGTGTGGAGGGAAGGTTTGGTCTTGGTCTAGGGTGAAGAGTCTCAAAGAATACCATTGAAAGGAAGGATTACTTTGACTGGGTTTCCCCTCGAGGGGGGTTTGCCCTGGCATGTGCCTACATCTTGTGTCCATTGTTTTATGTGCTGTTTCTTTTGGTAATTTCTTGATGAACTAAAGAAAGAAGATATAAAAAATCATAATAATAAGAAACATCACAAGTAATTATCAAAATCAAGAAAATCTTTACTGCCTTTCTGATTTGTCAACATGGTGTCAGAGCTTTGGTGAAGAAAGAAGAAAAAGGCAGATCCATTCATAGGCACTATCTTAGGGAAGGAGCCTACTATATTTGAATAGGATGTCTAACTCTATCAAGGGTGAGAACAAGCTTGAAGGAGCATCTAACTTCAGATCCTGGAAAAACAGGATTGACCTAATCCTCGAGAAGAACAAGGTGCTGGACTTGGTAAAAGGAAATGTAAAGAAGCCTATTGAAGAAGCCAGTGATGCCGACAAAGCGAAATTTAGGGATCTAGAATTGGTGCCTATGACTCTAATGGTAGAAGGGATAAAAGACAATATTGTCCCATTCATAACTAACATCGATCATGCTCAGGGGATGTACGAAGCCTTGTTGAAGTTGTTCACTATTAAAAACATTGGTCAAGTAGCAAGTTTGAAGAATGAGCTGAGGACTTTGAAAATGACTAAAGAAGACACTGTGGCAACCTTCTTTGTGAATATAGCTAGACTCAGGGATGATCTCTTGGCTCTCGATGAGATTGTTCCATACAAAGAACTTGTGATCACTGCTCTATTAGGATTGCCACCCTTGAGGGGTTTATTTGCTACAGGTCTCAACAGTTGGAGGAAGCCCCCAACAATTCTCTAAGATAAGTATCTCATGGCTTTTCAGTTTTGGGTTCATGTACTCATTTAGTTTTGATTATATTAAATACTAATCACCTTTCTCCCTATGTTGTCTTGGTTAGGGAAAACATCTATAAGAAGAAAGATCTCTCAAGACAAGGTTAGTCAAGAAACAAATGCATGCTTTGAATACATTGATTGAAAGGATTATTCATTTGATGATCCATTACTAACTAAGTTATGACTAGTTGTATTGAATCTTAGTGATTCTTGTTTGGGTGATTCATCTCTTGATAAATCTACCCACCCCATTCATATTCTTGATTGACTATGTAGAACCCTAGACAGGTTCAGGAAAACCCTAACCGAAGGGCATGCTAATGTGAATGCCTGAAATCCTAAGATGCTTAGGGTAATTGTGAAATGCTAGCTGAATTTTTATTGATGATGTCTTGTTTGGAATTTTGAAGTGAATTGGAAATCCTAACTTGTTAGGGTTGAATGATGATGTCTAAAATCCCGAACCTTTGAAATCTTGGTAATGTTGGGTTTGCTATGTTTCTACATTGGAACCCTAGCTCATTGGGGATTGGTGGAATGTGCGATTCTATATTGGAACCCTAGCTTATTAGTATTTGGTTGAATCTGTGAGCAAGACCCTTACATTGTCTTAGAATTGATTTACTTGGTATGCGTGTGTTGAATGATCAAACCCTAGTATAAACAAAATGATTGTGTGTCTAACTCTTATTTGATATTGTTGTAAAGTTGGGTTTGACTAACAGATGATATGAAGTATATTTGCATCATGATAAAATCTAGGCATATATAGATATATCCTTTCGGTTGAAATCCTAGGTTGGTCTGGTCAAGATGTATTAATGTTGTTGGACATATGGTATGCTTATGTATGGTTATGGATTCCTAGATATGTGTTGACCTAGTCATTGATGGTCATGAGTTTTTGGATTTAATGGAAGTCATTGTCTGAGATTCTAGGATGATGATATCTGGAAATCTAGGGTGTTGTAGCTAAACCCTAGTGAAGTTAATTGTCTAGTATGAAATGCAACAATCTGAGAACTATACATGTAATGATTGTTGAGATTGTGGAAATGGAATTCTAAAGTTTTGGAATTAAACCTTAGTCAAAGTAAAATCTCTGAAATATGATGGTTTGAGATTTATATAAGATTGTTGAATTCTAGGGTTTGGAGTTGAACCTTAGTCGAAATAGAAATCTCTAATATATGATAATTTGATATTTGTGAAGAGATTGTTGAAATTGGTTTTTTTGGTTGAGTTTGATGATTGCTAAAAAATCTAGGATTTCAACCCTAGATAGTGACTGATTGAAAAATCTAGGGGTTTGGAACTAACCCTAGTGGAAGCTGGTCAGGTTAATGACTAAGCTGTGATTGACATTGATTGATTCTTTTGTATGAAATCTAGGATTTGTATGAATCCCTAGTGAGAAGTCTAACATATATATTTTGAAAGGTTGTTAGCTATTTTATAGATCTGTGTCTTTAGGGTTTACTATATGTTGTAGTAAGGTATGTCATACCTTTGGAAGACATATTGAAACTCGAGATGGAATAAAACGCTGTATGAAGTAGCCTAGGGTGTATATCAAAGTCCGTAGCAAGATGTTGAAGAGTATATGTCTCTTGTTTGTACTTGAGTTTGGGTATCTGATATGTATAAAATGAAATGCTTCTGTGTTTTTGATATGGATAACAGCATGCTTCTATAGATTTGGTTGTACTTACTATTTAAGTTGTGCAGGTACACAATCTCCAACTTGATGGAGATGCTCGTTGATGTGATAAGCATGATGATGATGATGATAACTCTGATTGAATAGTTGGAAGCCACGAAAGATTCTTCGATGTCGAAAAGAAGAAGTTGATCTCTCGGAGGAAGCATTATTAGAAGAGATCTCCCGAAGATTAAGAGGGAGTCCGGATAAAGAGGTGCTTCTTGGTTGAGAGGGAGTGATGTATATGGTTCTCTGCTTCATGTGTCATGCACTAGACCAGGACTAATAGCCGTAAGTTCGAGTGAAGGCCATGAATAGGAAAATGAAATTGGAGAATGCATTTTGAAGTGTTGGTGAAAGAAGGAAAGTAGGATTCGATTGAAGAATAGGTTGCTGCATGAAAAGTAGGAAGGAAAACATATGATTGAGGAATCTTCTAAGATTCAGTTGATAGTCTTAATATGGAAAGTTGAGAAGCAACATCTGTTGTCTGTAAGATCCCGGAGGTTTGTATTTGATTATGTACATGTGAAAGTAGGGTTGTGTTTGTACATGTGAATCTCTCGAATGTTCTGATAACATGCTGGTTACCAATCAGTTTGATTGGGAGAGATTCATTATTCTTGATCTGTTGGATCAAGGGGTGTTGAGGCTTTGTGAGTGAACCATTGCCTTGGAGGACATCTGGCCGACACATTGTGTTGATGTCTAGAAGTTGGAAAGGTGATGTTGATCAAAGAGCTCTGTTTGGATACACACCTGGATTTTTTGGTTGGTGGTTAGCAAGTAAGCCTGGTGGTACCTAAAGGGGCTGAAAGCTTGAGTCCACCTTAGTCCTACTTGGATAGATTGCCCTGGTTAGGAATCTAGTCAATGGCATTGTGGTGCCTAAAGTGTTGAGTGACTGGTTGGATAGATTGCCCTGGTCAAGAATCTAGTCCATGGTATTACAGTGCCTAAAAAGTTCTTCATGGTTCATATAGTTTGAGATTTTCCATTGAATATCTACATTATAAATACCTCCCTAGTTAAGATGGAGTGTTGGAAAAAGTAACTATGTTCGATCTTCAATAATGTACTTGAGTCATCATGTAATGTACTTGTCAAAAGAATAATGAAAAGAATTATTATTATTATTATTATTGTGACTTATTAAAGCATGGGTTTCATGCTTGGGTCACCATATTTTAGGTCAAAGTCCCCATTTTGGACTTATAGGATTTATTTTGAGTCTATAGAATTATTGTACATTTAAAGAGACCCTTCCTGGGTTTTGAATCATGTAAAAAGGTTTAGTATTGAGTCAAATATGAATTATGGAGTATTGAGCCAAATATGAATTATGGAGCCTCCACAGCATGTCGGCCTAAGGGAAGATCAAGTCGGCCTATGACCCTATTCGACCCCACAAGAAACCTATAAAAGGAAGGACGTCGAATTCATTTGGAGCATCACTTCTCATCAAGTTACAATTCTCTCTATTAGGCAGACGTGTGAAAGTCTCATTGCTGGGCAGAAGTGTGAAGTGGGTAGCGGGGAAGGTCTGTTGCCGGAAAGCCGAAGTGAAAGTGAGTTTGTGTGAGTCTAAGGAGTCAAGGAAAATCAAAATATTGGTGGTGGTCTCTCTCTGTTTCGTGCTTTGGATTGGGAGATCGAAGTCTTCCAAGTTGAATTGCTGCTGGAAGCTGTTAGATTGGTGCTACAAGTTGCTGCATAGTCGAAGTTATTGGGAAGAGGCCAATCTTCTGGAGGCTGACTTGGTGTGGAGGGAAGGTCTAGTCTTGGTTTTGGGTGAAGAGTCTCAAAGAATACTATTGAAAGGAAGAATTACTTTGACTAGGTTTTCCCCTCGAGGGGGGTTTTGCCCTGGCATGTGCGTACATCTTGTGTCCATTATTTTATGTGCTGCTGCTTTTGGTAATTGCTTGATGAACTAAAGAAAGAAGATATAAGGAATCATACTAATAAGAAACATCACAAGTAATTATCAAGATCAAAAAAATCTTTATAGCGTTTCTGATTTTCCAACACGCTACGTATACGAACTTTGTTCGTAACATTGGTATCAAAGAAAGAAGAGGAAAAGTTATGTTTAAAGAACCTTAGTAAAAAATTATTAGAACAAATTAAGTGTCTAAAAGATGAGAAGTTTGAATGCCAAAGTAAAGTTGACTTAGGAAATGAGGAACTGTTACGTCTCAAAAATCATAACTAGAGTCTACTCATTCAAGTTAAGAAACTTAAAAATGATAAGAAATTATTGAACAACAAATAAGAATAATTTATCATGAAAGAAGTGTCAAAGTCTTCAGTCCATGTTGAAGAAAAAGATACGGACACCAATCCAATCAATATCACAACTCAAGAAAATGTCAAACCAGTTGAAGGAAAAACATGTTCAAATGTTGCAGTTCAAACAATGGAAATTCCAAGGGAAGATTTTGTAACCAATTCAACAACATCAGTACCTAAAGTAAAACAGGAAACTGCCACTCACAAGATAAGGGAAAGCCCAACCATAAGAACTCTTTATTGACATCCAAATCACAAGAGCAGATAATTAAAGTTAGTTTACATTTTTGAACCATTTAGAACGGAAGCAACATATTTATGTTCCAAGGAATATTGAAATTTGCAGAATCCAATCCTATGATAACAATTCATTACAAAATTCCAGTGATCGGAAGATTCCACAAAAGGTTAATCTAGGATGGTCCGATCCATTCTTAGTCCGACAATTTTGTTTATCACTCAGAGCATCATATCGTCTTGTATCAACAAAGATGAAAGTTTAGAGACGAGGAGATATTCGAAATGGGAAAAGAGATCAAGCCTTTCATCAATAAGCTTTGAGGACAAAGCTTTTTGAAGAGGAAGATGTTATGCATAAAAATATTCATAAACATCAATTAAATAAGAAATATTAATAATAATAAATGATTTAAATTAGTTAAATGTCTCATTAGTTGTGAAGGGACATGGGTCAAAAGTTATGTCATTCTATCTTTGTGGCCAGTCAATGCCTATATAGGCACGTCGCCACGAAGATTTGTAAACACCATTCATATTTTTTTAATAATACAACTACTTACTACAATACTAGTCTACATATATGAATCCATGCTTGCATACATGTTTAAGTGCACCAGTGGTATTAGAGCGTCAAATCCTCCTGCCTGTGTTAATTTATTCATCCATCCCACTCCTCCCTTACATGCTCAACACCCTCCCACCGCACTATACTTGTCATTCCCTTCATGCCAATTCCTTGCCACAGTCCACACAGTGCTCCACGTCTGCTGTGACCACCTTCCCATTCAACATCTACCCCACATTTCGTTGTGATCACCTACACCTGCATCGGCCCTCCGTCACGTCTGGCACCTCCCTGCGTGCACTGCGTTTCACTTTCTGCTGTCTGTCGTCGAATACTCTGTCCATCACCCCACCACTTCCACCGTCCCATCTGTCCCTCTCCACCATTTTTACATTTCCGTTGACCATCTGTCACACCCTGCCGTCACACAACCGACAAGCCGACTTGTCTGGCGTCTGTCACACCCTGCTTGTCAACCGGTCTCCTCGACCAACCTTCCAGCTGTACCGTATGTGTATCCCTCTCTGCCGTTTTATGTGGTCCCCGGGGTATCAACAGTGGTATAGTTGAAAACAGACCTTTTCATAAATAAATCCTGTAACCCATTTCATAAATCAGTCCATATTTTAGTTAAAAAATTCGATTGATTAAATATAGTTTCATAAAATATAAACTTATTAAATCTAAAACTATATTATATAATATTAATATAGTTATATAATTATATATTTATTAACTCTATATTAATATATTTAATTTAACAAAAAAAATATAAAAAATATTTATAATAATAATATTATAATCATTATTATTTAAAAAAATTGGGTTGACAAGGAAGAAGAAGAACAAAATGGGGAGTAGTAACAATGACGACAGTTCAAAAAAATTTCAAGAAGAACTCGATAGAATGCACGAGCGCCTTGACGATATCGAGAGGAAGCAAGATGATTTCAGGAAAAGTCAAGACCAAATGGTAGAGGATATCATAGCAATAAAGAGAAAGATGAGCCAGTTTATGGGAGGAGCCAATCCACCTTTTAACCCTTCGGCTACGCAAAGTCCCAAGACTCCGGAAGGTGGAACTTTTCCAAGTCATGAATTTCCGTTAATGCACGAAAAGCCACGAATACCGCATATACAGTTCGAAGGAAGTCAATACCATACAAAGTTTCCCGACAAAGGCTACCTTAAAATTAAAAGAGAATTACCTAAATAGGATGGTAAGGACCATAAAGGTGCCATTGTATGGGTAATAAAATGGACGCCATTTTGGAGCAAACCCGCCAATAGGGGAGCAAGAGAATGTCATTACTACATCCAACTATCTGGAAGCAAAAGCGTATGATTGGTTCTTATGGTGGTCTAACGAATGTTCAACTCGCTCTTTCGATTGGAAAACTTTTAAAAACGCTCTGCTAAAAAGGTTTCACAATGAAGAAGAGGATGATGTTTACGAAAGATTCGTTCACCTCAAATAGAAAGGATCAGTTGCGAATACACTCACGAATGGGAAGTATTAGCTATAAGGCAAAGAGGATTCTTAGACAAAGAGTTGTTAAAAATGTATTGTTGTGGCGTTAAGGATTATATTCGGGAAGAATTAAAATTATATAAACCCCAAACCACTGAAGATGCTAGACATGCAACAATAATTATTGAGAGAAAATGTAAGCTCAGAATGTCATCATTCAGGGAAAACAAAGACCAACAACAACACAAGGGAAAAAAGAATTAAACAATTCAAGTAATGAGCCATAAAAAAGGATAAAAAAGAAAAATAGTTGTCGCAAATGTGGAGAAACTGGACGCGAGGCAAAAAATGTGAAGACGCATCCCTGCGCTACTACAAAATAGTAGATGGGAAGCAAATTGAAGTACAAGAACATGATGAAGGAATCGTTGTCACTCACAGTGAAGATTCATATCTTGAGGGACCGTCATTAGCTACAATCTCATGTGATTGGAAAAACCTTGATGAAAATAGTAACTCTTTCGGAGATCAAGAACAACAAGCAACTACAAAATTCGTTCCACCACATCTTCGGAAGAATAGCCAATTCCCAAAAAGGAACATTAAACTTACTACTCCATCAACGAACACGAGGAAGAGTCTATGTCCTAAAACCGTAAGGCTCAAAGGACTTATAAAAGACAGAAATGTCAGTATACTTATAGATTCTGGTAGTACTCACAATTGTATAAACATTGATCTTGCTAAACAACTGGTCTTTGTATATGCCCAATCAAGGACCTGACCATATTTGTTACTACCGGAAAGAAAATCGAGGAAATAGGAGAATGTCAAAAAGTTTCAGTGCAAATACAAGAACTGAAGCTACAAACAAATTTATTTGCCCGACCACTCAAAGAAATGGATGTTGTTCTAGGTGCAGAATTGTTAATACAAACTAGGGAGCTATACTACAATCCTTGAAGCATGGAGTTTAATTGGAAATGACGACATTATAAATTAAATGGTGTTAACACTCCCAACTCCAAGGAAGGTTCAAGTACTCGTAAAGAATGCCCCAATCAATGAAAAGATTCCATTCCATTGCAACAATGTTCAACTAGAGAAAACCCTTCTGATTGTGCTTTGAGGACAAAGCATCTCTAAAGGGGGTGGCAATGTTATGAATACAAATATTCGTAAACATCAATTAAATAATAAATATTAAAATAGCAAATATTAATATAATAAATTAATTAAATTAGTTAAATGTCTCATTAGTTGTGAAGAGATATGGGTCAAAATTTGTGTCATTCTATCTTCGTGGCCAATCAATGCCTATATAGGCACACCACTATGAAGATTTGTAAACACCATTCATATTTTTTTTTTTAATAATACAACAACTACTTACTACAATACAAGTCTACGTATACGAATTCATGCTTGCATACATGTTTAAGTGCACCAACAATGTTATGAATAAAAATATATATAAAATAATACAAATAATGTAAAACAATAATAATAATAAATAATGATTAATTAGTAACTAGTTAATGAAAAGTTATGTCCCTAAGGACATAACCAATGGTGAAGAGTTACCTGCGTAGGGTATATAAGCAGGCCCTCACCCTCATTGTAATCATCACATCAATTCTTTTATAATGTTCAATATGCAATTACTTGTCCTACTATGGATGCTTACATCTTCCAAGTCTTTTGAAGATTACTCTGCTACATATATGAACTTTGTTCGTAACAATCAATTGAATGCTAGTACACCAACAACCCTTTGGGGTTTTGGACCACAAATTGAGTCTACCACTTTGACCAAGAGTTTCTCTGAAACCTTGAAGGCCTGTGGAACGCTCCACACACCAGCAAAATTAATGAGAAGAACATAATCTAATAACAAGAGTCTCCAAGGCATTATCTGTGATTGGTGGCATTAAAATCTTCATGTTATGTATGTAATTTTTGTATAAATTTATCTATATAATTTCTAAACTAAGGGCCACGATCAAAGATCATGCCCCCTCATGTAATGGCTCTTGGGCTGTATTTAAAGTTAGGACCCTCCTTCATTGTAATCATAATTTTTCATTCAATTAATAAAATATGTAATTCTTTTGTCAAATACTGAGCGAGTTCCCTCCATCTGGTATTAGAGCTAACGTTCTTCTCGCTTGTGTTTTTTTGTGCCACTGAGTTCGATGTGTTCATCAACCTCCACACTTTTCAACCGAGCAATTAGGGTTTCATGGTCAACCTGCATCATCCTATGAACCCATCACATCAATGACCTCCAGATGCTGACATCAATGACGATATCTTCACTCACTCTGTGTCCTGCACCAACCTGTAGTTATTGCACCTGCTCTTGCTTTGATGTCAATGACAACGTACTCAATAATATCCCCCTTTGTCATTGATATCAACACACCTAGTCAAACAAGATATGTTGCATCCTGCATCTCTCTCTCTCTCTCCGTTGATCCCTCCAAGTTTCTCTTCCCCTTTGACAGTAATGGTAAAGGGCGACTCTCCCTGACAATCTGCCTGATCTTGTGGACCTGTGATCCAACTCCCCCTGACAGACTCCCCTTGTCAACATGCTTTCTTGCTGCATCTAGTAACATCATCGACTCCTGTCCTGTTTCTCTCCCTAACAATATGTTCTCCTACAAACTCTCCCTATATTTTTGCATCTATCAATTGTGTGAGAATCTTGGTGGTCTTTTCTTTTTGCTTGGTGAATTTCCTTCTTGATTCTGCAAGGTCTGTTGAGAAATCTAGGGCATAGAGATGAGGTGATTTCTCTTAAATGATAATTGCTTATGATGCAACTTTTCTTTGTCTTTTATTAGCTTCTTTCTTTCTCTTGATTATGTTAATGTTTTCAATTATCCAACAAGTACCAAATCATAAATAAACATGAGACAAGAGACACAAAATGTAGGCGATCAGCTAGGGCCAAATCCTCTACAACTTGAGAGGAAAACCCAAACGAATTCTTCTTCTTATAGAAACTTCAAGTGATGAATTCCAAGATCAAGACCCTTGACTTATCAACTTCTCCAAGACCAAGTCACAAGACCTTTCTTCACTGCTTCTCCTTCTTACCCAAGTCAACATTGGTCAAACTGACTTCTAGCACTGCTAATTTCATGGAGAATTGTGTGAGAATTCATGGAGAAACTTGTTTTCTATGCCTGACCCTCGTGGTCTTGTCTTTCTACCTGGTGAATTTCCTTCTTGATTTTGCAAGGTCTATTAAGAAATCTAGGGCATAGAGCTGAGGTGATTTCTCTTAAACGATAACTGCTTGTGATGCAATTTATTCTTAATATTTTATTAGCTTCTTTCTTTCTCTTGATAATGTTAATGTTTTCTATCATCAAACAACTACCAAATCATAAATAAACATGAGACAAGAGACACAAAATGTAGGAGATCAACGAGGGCCAAAACCTCTCCAACTTGAGAGGAAAACCCAAACAAATTCTTCTTCTTATAGAAACTTCACATGACAATTTCCAAGACCAAGACCCTTGATTTATCAACCTCTACAAGACCAAGTCATAAGACCTTTCTTCACTGCTTCTTCTTCTTACCCAAGTCAACACTGGTCAAACTGACTTCTAGCACTGCTAATTATGGTTACTCTAAAATTTCGGTCCTCTTCCACAATTCTGCAATTCTTGGCCTGCCTGAAACTTCTGCAATTTCACACGTGGGTCGATTGATGGAGCTTGATGGTATTTTCCTTCTTCACTTGACTTGAGGGCTTCTCCTTGTGACCTCGATTAGCAACAATGTTGGTTTAGTGATCTTCTATTAGGCTTCTTCAATGGCTGGTGTAACCCTACTGCAGAAACCCTAATCCTTGTAACGTGCGAGGACAATAACCCAAAAATAGTGCCAAAAAAACTTCAGTTTCTTCTTCTTCTTTCTTCCCTGGATGAGAGGTTCCTATTAACCCTATTCTCTCACTTCTTGTTGTATTTTAGATGCTTGATTGAGTGGTATCTCAAGTGAGGCCGAGTCCTCACTATATATAGTGATCTGCCCATGAAACAAGCCAACTTGTGGGAGTACGCCGACATGCTCTTCTAGAATGATCTCCATCTCTTTTAGAGGGTTGAGATGAAGGAGTACATGTGACAAGGTCTTGGAGAGTTAATGACTCAAACAAATTCTCTTTTTACAATATGTAACATGCTTGAATGGGGCTTCATGACATTGCCTCATTAGAATTTATGACTTGATGACCAAACCTAATAGCTCACAATGGGAGCTTCATCTATGAAATTCCTTGGGCATGAAAACCATGACTTAAGCGTTACAATTTATTTTTTATTTTTCTTCTTTACATCATTTACATAAAATCATGATTATACATGTCATTATGAAGACTGCACATAGTTACATTTTTCAGCAGTCCCTCTTAACTAGGGAGGTATTCATAATCCATACAAAGTACTTGGACATTCTCAATCTGAAGAATTCTCATAAGAAGAGTAAGATTGGTAACCGATTTGTATAGCATCATATCATCCAACATTGTCACATAGCAAGGCTTTGACTAACAACTCCATCTCTCCACAAGATTAGAGCACAATGTTGGCGAGACCAATGATTTATAGACACCCTCATAATTGTCTCTCTCGGAACATACCCCACCCGGGTTCTTGTAGGAATTTACAGGGTAAGTTCCTTAAATAGAACACCAAAGGAAACCGCTCACAAACAGATCGCAAATTAGTACACCAGTATTCTTGACATGGTTGAAACCCTCAAATAGGGAAACAATCCAAGACTTTAGCCAACACGGCCACTTCAGGTAATTTATTAATGTAAATGAAAGAAAATTTACATAAGCTTCTTTTATGAACGATCACCTAACAAATAACCATCCATGCTCTTTAAATAGAGATCATGAACCAATCGGGTGTTAAGCCACGGATCAAGTGTCGGTAATACCGAGGAGAGAATGAGCCGTCAGATCACTTCATGTTTAGAACATATCGTGACCGTCAGATTGTAAGTTACAAAAAGTACATATTAAAGAAACACATTTTAGCTAACTATACACTAGACCAAGTTGTACTTAATTATTTCCTGTGTTGGAATATCCTAACATCCCTCCTTGAGAATAACTTGGGATATGATTGAAAGATGTACAAAGATGACACAATAGGAGAAGGAAGGAGGCATTAGAGCCTATCCCCCCTTAGTGACAACTTCCTGAACTCCAACCATAAATCGAAGTTTAGTAAACTTCGCCTCTTGAGAGCCTTTGTAAAGATGTCTGCAACTTGATCATCGGTTGAACAATATTGCACTTCAAGGACATGGTCATGAATGAGCTTTTTGATGACGTGCATGTGTAGTTCAATGTGTTTGTTGTGCTAATGTTGGATTGGATCTTTGCATAGTTGAATGACACTTTGATTATCACACCAAAGTTGTGCTAATGTTGGATTGGATCTTAGCATAGTTGAATGGCACTTTGATTATCACATCAAAGTGTAGTCGGATGGTGTTGCTGAAAACCAAACTTTGACAGGATTTGACGAAGCCACAGGGCTTCCTTACTAGCTTCAATGATGCCACGATACTTTGCTTCTGCTGAAGAAAGAGAAATGGCACTTTGTTTCTTGCAAGCCCATGTAATAGGTCCAGAGCCAAGAGTGAATACATAACCTGCAGTAGACTTCCAATCATTAGGGTCACCAACCCAATCAGAATCAATGAAACCAACTAATAGAAGAGATGCTTCTGCAATGTAATGATTCGCAATCTGAACTGTACCTCGAACATAACAAAGTATTCTTTTAGTTGCTTTCCAATGATTTTCATGTGGGTTTTGCATAAACCGAGTAATAAGGCCAACAACAAAGGTAAGGTCAGGACGAGTATGGATCAGATACAAAAGTTTTCCAACAAGCTGACGGTATAAGGTAGCATCAACTTTAGGGGAAGTACAAGTGACTAAAAATTTGGCTCAAGACTGAAAGGGAGAAGGGGCTGGCTTACAATCTTCCATGTGAGAGTGGCATAGAAGATCACAGGCATACTTGGACTGGGAAAGGGAAATACCTTCTTTGTATTGCAAGACTTGAAGAGCAAGAAAATAATGCAAGTGTCCTAAGTCTGTCATTTCAAACTGCTGTTTAAGGCTAGACTTCACATGGTTTATAAGGTTGGGATCACTACCCGTAAGGATAAGATCATCAACATAAAGAACAAGAATGATAAGAGACTTACCCACTTTCTTGGTGTAGATAGTATTGTTAGAATGGCACCTAGAAAAGGCAGTATCTAAAAGAAAGCTATCCATTTTGGCATACCAAGCCCGAGGGGCTTGTTTGAGACCATAAAGGGATTTCTTAAGCCAACATACGAGGCCAAAGTCTGTTTGTGTAAAGCCAAGAGGTTGTTCCATATATATTTCTTCATGCAAATCCCCATGTAAGAAGGGGGATTTAACATTCATCTGATGGACTTCCCATTCGAAAGAGGCATCAAGGGAAAGAACAAGGCAGATAAAATTCATTTTGGCAACGGGGGAGAAGGTTACAGTATAGTCAATGCCTTCAACTTGTAAAAAACCCTTAGCAACAAGACGAGATTTTTGTTTATCAACTTTTCCATCTAGTCCAAACTTGGTTCTGTAAACCCATTTGCATCTAATAAGTTTTCGTCTTTTTGGAAGAGGAACAAGGTCCCATGTATCATTTGCCAATAATGAACAATATTCTTCATTCATAGCTGCGTCCCAATCTGGATGGCATGAAGCTTCTGCAAAGGTGTCAGGATCATAATTCGCTGAAGCTTGAGCCAGTAAAGAAGAGGCTCTATCGAACTGAAAATGTGTACAATGCTAATCTGTAGGATCACCTACAAGAGCACTAGCTGCATCCTGAGTAGCATAGACCCATTTTGGAAGCTGAGGAGCTAAAGGAGGATCTCGGGAAAGTGGGGGAGGATTGTCATCCTCATTGTCATCATCTGAAGAAGGAATATTTTCAGAAGTAGAAGGGATAGAGGGAGGTGGCACATCCACCGAACTAGGCTCGCAGGCCGATATATTTTCAACAGAATTTACATCTCTTCTAATAATAACATTTTTGGATTTAGGTTGAAGAAGTCTATATCCTTTGACATCTTCAGAATATCCAACAAAAATACAATTTTCACTCTTAGGTTCTAAGGCTTTATGTTTCTCATCTGGAATATGGGGCCATGCTTGACTTCCAAAAACATGAAAGTGACTTACATCTGGTTTAACTGAGCTCCATGCTTCTTCTGGAGTGATATTTTTTAAAACCTTAGTAAGAGTGCGATTTACTATGTAATTTGCACAGTTAATCACTTCTACCCAAAAATTAAGACTAAGTCCTTTAGCTTGAAGCATACAATTAGCCATTTCCTTTAAGGTGTGATTCTTCCTTTCAGCTACACCATTTTGTTGTGGAGTATATGGAACAATATGTTGCAATTGAATCCCATGCTCAGTGCAAAAGTTGATGAATTTGTTGTTAACATATTCTCCGCCATTATCAGATCTTAGCTTAAGATTTGATGTCCAGATTGTTTCTCAACAAAGGCCTTAAAGGCCAAGAACATGTTGAAGACTTCACTCTTGAGTTTGAAGAAGTATACCCAAGTGCATCTAGAGAAATTATCAATGAAAGTTAAGAAATACTTGTAGCTAGAGAATGAAACAACTGGAAGTGGACCACATAAATCACTATGCACAAGCTGTAAAGGGGCTGAGACATGCCAAGAGGCACGCTTTTCAAAACTATCCCGATGATGTTTTTCGAGTACACATCTGAAACAAATACCATCTCTGCAAGATACCATAGGAAGACCTGTCGCCATATTTTCTATACATAGATTTTGAAAGGAGCGGTAGTTTAAGTGACCAAATTGCTCATGCCAATGTTTGCTTACTTCATCATTATGAGCAACAAATACCGAGGGAAGAGTTGATGACACAAAGTTGTTAAACTTATACAACCTTGTAGAATCATCAACAATACCAGTAGCTAAAATATGTCTAGGATCTCTTAGGTCCTTAATTACAACATAATGAGGTGAAAATCAACGGTTTTACCTACACTTGAAGTTATCTGATATACAAATATAAGGTTGTAGGATAAGGTAGGAACACATAATACATCATTAAATTGACCATTGTCTAGATGATTAGTTCCAGTTCCTACAACACTAAGAGATCTATCATCACCAACATTAATATTTTTGGTGTTACAATCATTTAAATAATAAAACATGGCTTTGTTATTGGCCATGTGATAAGAAGCTCAAGAATCAATGAGCCACTCATGAAAATGAGAAGAAGAAGATACATTTAGTGCATAACTAGACTGAGATGCTTGACAACCACATGCATAAAGTGCTATTCCTGAAAATGAAGTTGAAGTTGAAGAGTGCTCCAAATGGATGTTATGCTTCTCCATGGCTGCTTCCAAGGCTTCCATCTTGTTGAAGCATTTGGATTCTAAGTGGCCATCATGATTACAAAAGTTGCAATGTCTATCAATCTTCTTCCCTTTGTTTTTTTTTGCCTGATCATTTTGTTGAATTGATTTTCATTTTCAGACTGAAATTGCTTAGGACCCTTGTTTGGTTTAAGACCATTCTTTTTAGGATGCTACTTCTTAGGATTCTTTGAATTTGGTTGCTGCTGGGTTGTTAAGGCTTTCTTAGAAGAATTTTCAGTATTAAGAAGACCAAGATGTAAGAGTTTTTCTTGTTCTTTTATTAAAAAATCACAAAAGGCATCAAAAGAGGGGGACTTGTAGTCTTGTCCTTGAGAAATAAAGGCTTTTCTAGTAGAATGATAGGTGGAAACAAACACAGAGTAGGTTGTTCCTAACTTAGTAAGAATGGAATAGATAAGATTACCATCTTCTTTCTTAACCTTAACACCTTCCAAGAGAAGTCTAAGGGTCTTGAACTTGTACAAAAAATCGTCACTAGAAGAAAAATTACTGGGGTCCAATGTAAGCAACTCATTTTCAAGTTGATGGGCTCTAATTTCATTTTTAGTTCCAAAAACTTTATTGAGCTGTTTCATTGCTTCATCGGGGTTTTCAATTTCTGCGATATGGAATCTAAGGTCTGGAGAAATAGACATCCCTATCAACCCACATGCTTGATCTTGCTTATTTTCCCATTTGGCTTGGTTATCTTCATCTTTAGGTTTAGAATCTTGGCCTGAGGCTATTCTATAAAGACCTTTACTTCTAAGTAAATCCACAATGTAGGATAGCCATTGGAAGTAGTTGTTGCTGTCAAGAATAACTAGGCATGACTATTCCATTTTAAAAGAACTGAAGTTTTAGATGCTGAAACTAAGTGTTCCAATAGAAAGATCTCGAAAAATTAGGCCGATTAAAAAAAACGGCTTTAAAAACGACTTCCGCATGAAGAAGTTATGGCTTTTTGAAGAAAAGTCGTTGAAGATGCCGACGAACTACGTGAATGTTGGGAAGTGAATTATAATGTTACATTTAAAAAAATTCCCCCCTTTTCAAACTTAATCTAATTAACCCACTTAAAAAAAAGATTACTTTATGTGACTCACTTTTATAAATAAGTGAAAGTCACTTTTACAATGGTATTTTATGAGCTATCCACTAAATTGTAACTTAAATAAAATATAAAGAGACTTTAGAATTATAAGTGGCTCACTTTTTATAATGGGTGAAAACACTTTTATATAAAGTAACTTTAAAACATAAGTTACATGTGCTTTTTGAAAAAGTAACTCAACAAAAAGAAAGACTTGAACCCAAGACCTCTATTCTTATAAAGTAACTTTGGACCAAGTGAGCTAGTTTAAAAAGTTAGTAATTTTTGGAAAGGAGGAAGGGTTTTTTTTCTTCACTGAAGCTTTGGAGTGCGTGCTTATTTGAAGAACCCTTTTTTGCCTACAAAACTAAAAAAACCACACAACCCAAAACAAACAAACAAAAGTAATCCAGGCCTTACGAATTTAAGTTAGATATGGCCGAAAACTAAATATTTTTCTCAATGTTTCTGATTTTCCGAGATCACACTAAGGCGTGGGGGAAAAAAGCATACGCATGAAAAAATTCCTTTCTTTCTGTTTTTGGTTTGCCCAAATCGCACAGAGTCGTAGGGCAAGAACATACATAGAATGGAAGGTATAGATCTGGTAAATAAAAAAAATTATAGAGCACTGCAAACCGAAATAAACAGAGAGATAAATAACTATAACTGCAAATAAAAATTGTATACATCTAGATCTTAAAAATCACGTAGCCAGGGCTACCAGAAACCTTTTCGTGTGAAACGAAAGGGGTTCTTCACTGGAACAAATGCTTTAACACAATAGAGCAGTCCTCTTGGCCTGAAAGCGGTCAAAAACAGTAGATCTAGGAAACAACAGCCGGATGCAGTTGTATTGGCTTTGGATTTGGATCAACAATGGATGCGGCCCTCAAATAGCTCTGATACCATGTAGGAATTTATAGGGAGGTTCCTTAGATAGAACACCAAAGGACACCGCTCACAAATAGATCACAGATCAATACACCATTATTCTTGACGTGGTTAAAACCCTCAAAGAGGGAAACAGTCCATGGCTTGAGCTAATGCGACCACTTTAGACAATTTATTAATGTAAATGAAAGAAAATTTACATAAGCTTCTCTCATGAATGGTCACCTAACAAATGACCATCCATGCTCTTTAGATAGAGATCATAGACCAATTGGGTGTTAAGCCACAGATCAAGTGTCGGTAATATCGAGGAGAGAATGAATCGTCAGATCAATTCATGTCTAGAACATACTGTGACCGTTGGATTGTAAGTACAAAAAGTACATACTAAAGAAATAATTTACCTAACTATACACTAGACCAAGTTGTACTTAATTATTTCCTATGTGTCGGAATATTCTAATAGTTCTCAGAGTATGTTCCAGTAGGACTATTCTTATCTTGGATTCCTAGTCCTTAAAGAACAGGAAGGGTCTTTGTATAGAATAGGTCCTCTCAAGTCATCATAGGAAGGGGCTTTGTACCCCAGGCCAACAATAGCAATAACATCAAACATAGCATGGAAAAATGGATTGTTCTTCGCAATGTTGAAGGGAATTCCACTCCATAGAAAACACCTACCCCCAAGCTTGCTAGCTTCTTCCTTCTCCTTTCTTTTAAGCATTGACTTGATAGAAGGTTATGCACTAGGTGGTTCTAGGAACAAAAAACAATGAGGTAGATGTGGGGTTGGCCATTATTGAAGGTGACGTTGAAGAACCATTCTCGTTTGCCTCTACTCCTCCCCTTGCAATTTGATTTTTCATAGCTTCCTTGTTACTTTTAGCAAAATCTTTATCTTCTAATGATTTGATGGCAATATGGATAATTTTTGGAGATGCATCTAGGTACAATTCTACGTCATGTCCTAGAATTTGTCCAAGGTGTTATGTCAATCGGAATATTCTACTTGTCATATGATTCCCACACAAATTGCAACTCAAATTTTGTCTATTAAACTCCCCTCCTTGGGTTCACAACATTCCCACATAAGGTCCAAATGTCTTGGCATGCTTATTCTTCAATGTAAGATTGAACCTAGGGCACAAGAAGAATTTTAAAAATAAAATAAGCATTTTTACAATCAATAAACCCTCTCCACTCAATGAAACAATAATGACAAAAAAATACACTCCCTGCCCCTAGCAAAATCATGAAGAATAAATGGTTGAATGAAAACCCAAGGCAAAACTAAGAGAACAAAAAAAGGGGCTGAAATTGATGTCCATACTTGCAAGTGCACAACCTGTTGAGGAAAGTTGGTCCACAAAGCAATTTTGTTGAGATGGCTCCTAAAAATCATCTTTTTTTTCTCCTTAAACCTAGGAAATTTGTTTTCCTTCTCCTCTGCTCTCTAATCCCTAGCCTCTGCAAAATGAGGGAAAAAAAACTTAGTTTACAAATGAACTCGGGCGTGGACAGCCAATTTTTTGAATCGTGTCATAATATCACCACAATTTTTTCAATAATATCATGATGTTTTCAGAGTGCAAGAAATCGCCGATATTATCGGGTGTTAATATTGCCAACTTGAAAATGTCACGATGTACTGATTTTTTTGCGATAGTATCGCGATGTTGGCAACAAGGAGTTTTACACCTTGGAATTGCAAGCAATATAGTTAAATCTTAGCCAAGGGTCAATATACCAAGTTTTGAGTTTTTATTCCACACATGTTTCATGGTATATTGAGGTTTTTGTCGCACGTGTTATTTTCTTGCTCTAACATAGCAAATTTGCATTATTTTTTTGCTCTAACATAAGTGATCTGTAGGGTTTTCAAGGTTCCTAGTGCATCAAGTATTTTACTTTCGAACTTTGTAGGTGGGCTGTATATTAAACATGCTTGCTTATCTTTCATTTTGAGTAATGGGATTTGATGCTTTGACCTCAAAAATTCAATTTTGATCTTTCTGGAAATTGCATTTTGTAGCTGGTAAAAGGCTTTGGAGTGATCCTAAAGGGTCCATCTATCATCTTTTAGCCTTCACACCCCTAGGTCTTTGATCTAGAGTACGATGGCACTATTTGGGTGGCCATTTTCAAGGGGAGTTGTTGCTGTACCTATTTTTTTCTACAAATTTACAGTCTGTAGGCATATGACAGCAAGCAGAATAACAGTAGAACCCCTTTAACGAAAGCTCCAACCATGGAAATTGCTTTAGTTTTGGTTAGTATATTTTAAGTACAGTCATTTTGACTATTCACAGTGATATATCTTGTGCATTTGAGTGTTATATGTTGCTGGTTGTAAGTATTTTCTGCATATTTCTACATAGAAACCAGTGGGACAACAAACAGTCAACTTCTCTGTCTCATCCATAGGCCTCTTTTAAGTCACTAGTCCTCCTTTGATTGGATTTAAAGAGTGTGGATACAGGTTGAAGTGACAATGGATCCTCATCTTGTGCATGACAATCATAGCAGGTTGCACAAACCTTAGCAACCTTGCTAAATTGATCAGTGACAGGATTAACATTTAATGCCACCAGTTCTTTCTACAAATAAACAAGGAAGAAAAATTTAGGTGTGTGATCAAGATATGTACCACTACGTTATAACAAGATGAGAGCAACATTGTTAGATAATGGGGTGACAAGAATGAAAAGGTTAATGGAAGATGTCAAGCATCCTCGGCTTGTTTCAGTGTGTTCAATAGTTATAGACAATTGGACAGATATCCAACAAAGACACTTGTCTAACATTATTTTCACATTTCCAAAATGGTCCAATTTTCTAGAAAAATTATGATCTGCACCCTTAACCCAGTTAACAAGTTTGCATGTGTTGTTTAGGGTCAACCCACATGTTTTATCATGCTGATATAAATTTCAGTGTGCATTAATTTTAAACATTCAAAGAGTACTATTATTTTTTCACTTTCCTATGAGCTGAAAATTAACACATAATTTTTGTAAGCATTTACACATGTGAGACACTTATTTTTGGTCAAGGTGACCCCAGAGAAAACCCCACAGCTTCTTGGGGAAAACTGGTCTTCAATGGAGGATTTTATTGCTTGAGAAAATTAGTTTAAATACATAAAATAATCACAGTACTTATCTACCTTAGTGGCTGAAGCATTAAATGCAATTCTAAAATTTTTTGTGCACTGAATTTTTTCAGATTTCCACAATTTTTATGCCCAGGAATTTCTGTATCGAAATCAGTGCCAAATCTGTTTCAATTTCTGTGCAAAACACAGCCTCGATTTTTGTGTTGAAGATGCCTTGAATACTGTGCCTGAAGGTGAATGCGGTGCCTCAAAATTTGTGCCATACAGTGCCTTAATTTCTGCGCTGCCCTGAAATTCGAGTATCAAATTTTGGGCCAATAAGTAGCTGAATGTCCTCAAATTTCATGCCCAAAAACCCTCAAAATTCATGTTGCTATCTCCTCAAAAATCGTGCAGCCTGCCTGCAAAATTCATGCCTCTCTACCTCAAATTTCCTGCCTCCTATGGTTACCTTCCTCGATTTTTGTGTTGCTGTAGCTGCCCCCATGGAATTTGAGCCCTCTTCTAGCTGCAAACTCTCTCTTCCATGAAGTTTCTCTCCTTTTCTCATCATCTCTTTCTCTCAAAGTGTGAAGTGAAGAATTAACCCCCCCTTTTTCTCTTTTGTCTTAGAAAAGATTGAATCCCTAAACCTAACATCCAATTGATGAAATTGAATCTCCAAATCTCAAGATGTGTGGTTGAGATTAACTCTCTCTATTGACCCCCTTCACACATTGACCCCATTACTTAAAATTCTCTTAGTATCTTTTTCAATTTGTGTACTTTTTTTCTATTTTTCTCATATAATGATTTATCAAGTCACTTTAATATTAGAAAAGTGCACTATGTACTTTACACATAAAGTCACTTTATAAAGTACAAGTGACTTTAATATTAAAAAATTACATGATACAACACTTTTAAGTACCTTTTCCACCCATGACATTAATTTAACTCATAAATGTCACCAAGGCAAAAGCTATTAATGTGTGTACTAGGCTAAAAGGGATAAATGCCTAGTAATATCTCTCCTTGGTACTATTTCCAACACTCCCTCTTACCGAGGAAGGTGTTGCTCACCACTCCCATCTTGTCTCTGAAGAAAACATGGTTGCCTTTTGGCAAAGACTTGGTGATAATGTCTGCTACCTGCTCATCAGTGGATATATACTCAAGCCTCATTGCTCCTCGCTGTACGCAGTCTTTGATGAAGTGGTATCAGAACTCTATATGCTTTTGACTTATCATGAAACACTGGATTCTTAGAGAAACAACATCTAGAAGTACTCTTCTGGTCATTGACATTGCCAACCCAATTTGAGTCTGTGCAACCAATCAGTTTGACTCTTAACACATTTGACATAGTCCAAACCATAGTCAGTTATGCCCTGTAAGTACCTCAACACATGTTTTGTAGCCACCCAGTGTACTCTCCTGGGCTCCATCATAAACTGACTCAATGTGTTGACTACAAAACATATATTCGGTCTAGTGTTGACCAGATATATCAATGAACCGATCAATTGACGATACAAAGTGGGATCCACTGTTTTAAGACCTGACCGAATCGACTCTGAAACGATCGAGTCAATCCGGGTCAAAGGGTGGCCAGGTCGAAACGAGCAATGAATTGGACTGGCCGACTGGGTTGTTACCGAGCTAGCCGAGTTGGATACCGACTCCGCTGAGTTGGTAACAACCTAGCCGGCTCGACCGAGTCCAAGCCAACTCAGCTGGCTCGGTAAGAGCGACTAGTCAACGGATTTCAGTATTTTTTTTTTTTGTAAATTGGTTTTTTGGGACCCTAAAGCCCACTCTAATGTGCCTTTGGGTTCTTTGGGGTCCATTTCCCTCTCCTAAACCCTATAAAACCCACCCAACCCCTCTCATTTCCTCACAACCATCTCATTGCATTTGAGTGAGAGTTTGTGAGGAGTTGTGGAGTTTGTTTTTGGAGCAGCAGTGAGGAGTCTTGGGCAAGCATTGTAGCAGGAGTGAGGAGCTTCTTGGGCAGCCATTGGAGCAGCATTGAGGAGTTGGTTTGTTGAAGCAACTTTGAGGAGACAATTTGTGCCTAGAGGTATTTTTTTCACTTCTAAAAATATTTTTTTTGCTTTTTTTTTGTGCAAATCTGGAAATTGGAAAGAGCGTTTTTGTGAAAGAAATGAACATTAAAGCAATTGTATTTTTTTTGTTTTCATTTTTCAGATTTTTTCCTTTGATTTCCAAGTGAAAAAATGGCACCTAGAGTGAATGATGCTGCTTGGGCATATGCTGAAATGGTTGATAGTCAAATGCATTGCGAATTTTGCCATCAAAAAATTGAGGATGGTCCCGAGGGCATTAATAGGCTGAAACAACACTTGGCAGCGATTAGAGGCCAAATTACTCCATGCGAATCACCATAAATTGGGGAGATTAGGAAGGATTTGTTAAATAACTTTGAGAAGTTTAAAAAAGAAAAGGCTAGGCAAAAATAATTAGAGGCTGAAATTGGGATGAAGAGGAGTATACAAAAAATGATGGCTAACAAACCCCATTTTGATTTTGAGGGTTCTTCTTCTATCCCTTGTACTGATGCATCCAACCCCTTCCGATATGTTTCTCCCTCTTTGGAGTCTATTCAAGAAAAGGGTAAGGGTAAAATGAAAAAGAAGGGTGATATGAATATCAAAAGTTATTTCACTGTCACACCCTCCTTTCCATCAAATGCACATGGTCCTGACGCTAGTAGAACTTTGCAAGCTACTTTAGATGACCATTGGAAGAAAGAATTGAGGGAGACTGCTTGTGATTACATATGTAGATGGTGGTATGATGCTGATATCCCCTTCAATGCTTCCCGTTCACCATATTATGAGCCTATATTTGATGCCATGCACTCTGCTGAAAAAGGCTTCAAAGGCCCTACTATGCATGAGATAAGGGGGTATCGTTTGCAGAAAGAAATTGCCTCCATTAATGAGTATTTGAAAGATTTCAAGGACTCATGGGCAAGAACAGGACTTACCATCATGTCAGATGGATGGACTGATCAAAGGAACTGTACCATCATAAACTTTCTTATCTTCTGCCCACAGGGAACCATGTTTCTAAAATCAGTTGATGCATATGATAGGGTGAAAGATGGACAATTGTTGTTTCAGCTATTGGATGAGGTTGTTGAGGAGGTGGGGGTGGCTAATGTGGTTCAAGTCATCACATGGAATGCCTCTAACTATGTTCTTGCTGGTAAATTGTTAGAGGAAAAATACAAAACCATATTTTGGACCTCATGTGCTGCACATTGCATAGACCTCATGCTTGAGGATATTGGCAAATTAGATTGGGTCAAAAACACTGTAGATCATGCCAAAAGCATAACAAAATTTATTTACAATCATTCATTGATATTGAGCTTTATGAGGAGACACATAGGGGGCAAGGATATTATTAAGCCTACCATCACTAGATTTTCTACTCATTTTTTGAGATTGCAATCTATGCTTTCACAACATAGAAACTTGCAAAAGATATTTTCCAGTGATGAATGGAATCAAAGCCAGTGGTCTCACAAACAGGAAGGCAAAGAATTGAAAAAGAAATTTAATGAAGAAATATTTTGGAGAAAGGCAATAGAGATTGTGAAAGTTGCTGAGCCACTAGTTAAGGTGTTGTAGTTTGTGGATGGGGAAAGATTGGCTTTGGGCTTCATTTATGAGGCTATGGATCAAGCAAATGAGTAAATAAAGAGGGCATACAAGGATAAAGTGGCTAAGTATGGGCCCGTTTAGGCAATCATTGATGAAAGATGGAACAATCAACTCCATCACCCTATACATGCAACTGGGTATTTTTTGAACCCACAGTGTCATTATAAAGCTCTGGCAGCAGAAACTTTGTGTGGGGAGGTTAGAGATGGATTGATTGACTGCATTGATCACATGATCCCTTTGGAGTGTGATTAGCTGGAGATACACCGACAGGTTACAACCTTCAACAAAGCCACAGGAACTTTTAGGAAGAACTTGTTGTTGCACAGATTGTCACGACAACGCTCAGACCGGGGGCTGTCACCCTGATCCCCGATCTCTCCGTTTAAGCCTGTTTCCCATGGCCAAGGGGGGTAGACCCTATGGGACAATGGATGACCAACTGTGGATCAGTTGGGTTGGGAGACACGAGGGGAAACAAGCACTTAATTGATTTTATTAAGTTAATAGACCAGTGCCTTATAGAGTTAATGACTGAATGATTATTTATCAAATGCTTGCAGAAATATGAACTCATTAACAATCATTTACCATCAAATAACCCAAGCGATGTGAGATATTCAACAAATGCACAACGCCTTAACGATGATCTAGCAATTAAACTTCAAGAAAAATTAAACGCTTTAAATGATCATAAAATTTAAATGCTGACTAGCTACCACTTTCATATAGCTAATCTTCAAATAAACATTTAAGCGCATTTAACTATAGAGAAGTGGAACATAGATACCACGAAAGCCACCAAAAATGAATTTTTAATTTTTTGTTAAACTTTTTTCAAAATATTTTTTAAAAATTTATTTATATTTTTTTAAAAACATCAAACTTATAACTAAACTACTATACACAAATTTCTAAAGACTATTAAGCTACAAAAATTAAAACCTAAATAAAAATTAAAATCAAATCTAAACATAAAAGAATTTTTTTATTGCCTTTATTATTTATTTATTTATTTTATTTTTTTATTATTTTATAACTTTGATCTATTGTAAAAAAATAAAAAAATTCGATTTTCATTTTTTTGATTAAGCTGTTAGTTTTAAGTTTAGACATTTACATTTTGATGTGTTAGCTATTGTGTATATGTTTAATTTTGATTTTATTAATCTAAGTCTTATTTTAGAATAGATTTTGTTAGGTTTTGATTTCAAATTTATTTTGATTTTGTTTTATTTTTACTCTTTGAAAAAAAAGGAAATAAAAAGATTAAAAAAAAAGTCCCTTTTAAGTATTTTAGTTTTAGATTTAATAAATTACTTACTTTAGTTTTTAGAATTTAGATTAGGATTTCGAGTTTATTTTGTTTATAGTTTTTCAATTTAAACCTAAATATATATATATATATTATATATTATATATTAGAAATATAAAATCATAAAAGTATTTAGTATTATAGTTTCATTCTTTTATTTAAGTTTTTTAAATATATTAATATAATAATAAGTAATAAAATAATCTTTGGACTTCTATAGTTTAGAATTTTCTTTAAAGTTTCATTTATTTAGATTTCAGTTGGCTTAGTCTTGTTTTATTTAAAAATATAAAAAATATTTTGAAATATTTTGCCAGATTCAGTGTTGGCTCAGATTTGTCAAGTTTGCGAAATATCTTTTTTGGGGAGACTAAAATTTTGATGTGGGATTGATATTTATCATTTTCATATGGTTAAATATGCTTGAATGATCATTTGAAGATTAGCTACATGAATGTGATCTCTGGTTAGCATTTAAAATTACGTGGTCATTTAAAGCATTTAATCTTTCGAAATTTTAGTTGCTGGAATATTGTGGAGCCATTGAGCGTTTATTGATTATCTCACATTTGGTAAAAGTTAATCATTAATTGAGTTATTCGATGGTAAACGATTGTTAGTGAGTTCATATTTCTGCAGCATTTGATAAATGGTCGTTTAATCATTAACTCCATAAGGCACTGGTCTATTAACTTAATAAAATCAATTAAGTGCTTGTTTCCCTTCGTGTCTCCCAACCCAACTGGTCCACAGTTGGTCATCCATTGTCCCATAGGGTCTACCCCCCTTAGCCGCGGGAGACAGGCTTAAACGGAGAGATCAGGGATCAGGGTGACAGCCCCTGGTCTGAGCGTTGTCATGACAATCTATGCGACAATAGAACCTAGCAAAGATTGCAAGGGAAGCAGAGGAGCCAGGGAAACAAAAATTTCAATTTTTAAATTCTTAATACTTATTTTGTTAAATCGTTTATAATTTTAAAGTTGGATATAATTTGTAATTTTGTTGAGCTAACTCATTACACTCCTATGTTTTTTGCACCACAATGGTGGGAGGCTTTTGGTAGCCATTTTCCTCAATTGCAGAAGTTTGCAATTCGTATTTTGAGTCAAACTTGCAGTGCTACTGGGTGTGAACGCAATTGGTTTGTCTTTGAGAGGATTCACATGAAGAAGAGAAACCATTTGGATAAAAAATGGTTAAATGATCTAGTCTATGTCCAATACAACCTCCAACTCAGACGCAACCAATTGCTAAACAAAAGCCTTGATTTAGACCCCATTGTGTTGGAAAATATTCATCCAACATCAGATTGGGTAGTGGAGAGTCATCCAACAGAGTTTGATTCTGATGAGGATCATGATTTTGATTTATAGATGGAGACATCACTTGAACATAATGTTCAGTTGAATGCAGATCCACTTGTACCAGCTTCAGGGCCAACCCCAAGTCCTCTAGTTGTAGGCGCTTCCTATGCTCAGCCACGACGGAAGCACATATCTCGTCTATCTCAGCAGCCAATAACTGCACAACCCGATAGTGCTACCACTTCTATAGTTGTAGTTGGAGATGATGACGAAAAGGAGCCATGGACTTCCCTGTTTGACTCCGATTCAGAGGTTGAGCCAGATGATGTTGGCTCCTCTAGCTGTAGCCAGTAGTAGGTTGAAATACTGAGGGGGGCGATGAATCAATATTCCTTTCAATTAATATTATTATTAATCTTTCAAAGCATTAGTTAATCTTCAATTATTATCAGTGTTTTTACAATGATAGCAGTAAATAAAAGGAGCACAAATGCACACAGTTTTTAAGGTGGAAACCCCCTTCGGGACAAAAACCACTTGAACGCTTTTCTAATAATTCTTTAATCTTCAACTCCAATTGAAAAGAAAGCTCCAACTTCCTAGAATCTAGAAAAACATTCTTCTCCAGCTCCCACTGGATGGACGCTCCAACGCCCAAGATTCTTTAGTAGTCAACTGAATGGATGCCCCAACATCCAATGAGCTACAACTCACCCTATCACCGCCCGCCACCCTGAAGTTTTCACTGACTTGAACCTGTTGGTGACTTCATGCACCAGCCTAGCACCAACCTACCACCCTATAGAAGAATAAAAGAAGAATGGACTTCCGTACTGTTAGCGCTTGGAATTCACCTAGGCTGAGATAGACAAACTCTCAAGGCTACATCAAACCATTTCACCTCGTAGCTAGCCCTACGAGGTATGAGAAGGCTCTCTCGGGTCAAAACTCGATGGATTTTGTCAATAGGATGAGTTGACCAATTAGGAACAGGGATTTTAGGCTAGTAAACTGATATTGGGGATTGGTTTAGAGTTTTTGGGTTTTTTTGGTGGCAATTGGAGGGAGTGCAATTCAGGGTGCGGGGATTGAGCTCAGTTTTTGCAGGTGATTCCTTGGGGCAAGGTAGGAATCTATGCTGATGTCTTTAGTTGAAAGAGATGATCAGGGAGGAAAGGAGAAAAGCTAAAGAGGGAAAACAATGAATTTGAATCCTCTCTAGACGGTGGAAAACATAAAATTTAAACAAAATTGAAAGCTGAGCATGGCATGCATGAATTCAAACTATATCACTTGTTTTGTTTAAATAGCAGCAAGAGATTAAGGAATGGAACACATAACCACACTTACAATAACAGTAGGAAACACACCATCAACATAATAATCCACAAGAATCCACAATGAAGTCTGCAAAACCCTGGCCTTCTTTTTCCTCAAACTGCAGAAAATACAAGTCAACAATACAATAGCACTTCTCCCTCTAGAGTCCAACCATGAAAATGAGAAAGAGAAGGCATAATATAGAAGGTCAAACCTCTTCCCCCACCTCTAGGGGTCGAGCTCATTCTTCTAGGAGCAGTTTGAACTAATTCCAAACTAAGCACTAGATAATAGGCATCTCAACAACTTGCCTCTATTACTTAGCTAACTAATTCATGCATTAATTTTTCACTTTTTACATCAAGGAAGCTTCTAGAAGAGTAAAGAGAGTTAAAATCTATCAAAGTGCCATGAAAAATATGTACATTATCCAATGATTTACAGTAAAAATAGTCAACCATATCATAAACCAGTTTTTGACCGAAAACAGGATTCTGGCAAAGTTTTGCTTTTCATGTCCGCGCCCCTGTCTCTCGTTCGTGCACCTTCGACAAATTCATCGACACAATTGCTTTAGTGTTCCATCTGTCAAATCAATGTTGCAAAGATAGTCATTGGAAAAGCTTGCATCTGTCTACTTTCCATCCCAAGTGGAATTTCTGAATTTGGAGTTGTTTTGCCCCCTCAAAAAACCATTTCTCCCAAGGTCACTTTCTGCAACTCAAAAAGTGGGCAGAAAGTCATTTTTTTGATGTATTTTGAGCTTTTGGAGGCTCAAATCTAAAAATTAAACTTCTCCCGAGTATTGGTAATTTTTCTCTTGGCATGCCCTTTCCAAAAATGCCA
>APFE031163084.1:153951-174344 GCA_000404065.3 Pinus taeda | reverse complement strand
TACTCATGAATGATCACATAATGAAAATAGAAATATCCAAAATCAGCTACGAGAAATTTCTAATTTCTTGTCTCGTGCTTGACTGGGAGTCTCCTCCTACATAGTCGAACGACCTTAATGCTCTTGATTAAATACAAGTTTCATACCCTAGTACCTTACATGCTCTTGATTATTGGGAGTCTCCCCTGCATAGAGGGCTTGGTTCTCTTGATTAAATACAAGTTCCATACCCTAGTACATGATAAAATCCAATGGAAACATTGCAATCTTGAAATCCTGAAAAATAGATAAGTCTACTGGAGTTTGAGTGAGATCTAAAATTCTACTTTCTGCATATGAAATCCAATGAGGGTGAAACCACTCTCAAACATCCTGAGTCATTTCATGGTAGTGTTAAAATTTTAAGTAAAAGGATGAAAATGAAAAATAAAGGAGAATATCACTTTTAGTTTAAGAATTTAACATTACCATGAACTGCATATGCCTCCAACTTCGTGATGAATTGCATATCAACACTAGGACAAAAGTTCACTTTTATAACTTTATACAGGCATCTAGAAGCAACTAGAAGTCACTAGGATTAACTAAAAATAAATTAAAAAACAAATTAAAAAAAAAAACACAAGTAAAAAGCTGAAACGTGAGTCGTACGACCTTGAAACGTGTTTCAGGCCGTACTGGCCACGTTTCAGTTTCGTGAAACGTGGCAGTACGGCCTGAAACGCGTTTCAGGGCCGTGCCACACGCGTTTCAGCGTTTCATACTCGTTTCCGTACGGAAACGCCCCCTTGCCCTACGTTTCCTGCAACTTAGCCTTGAAGTTGTTCTTGAAGAGTATTGGAATGAATCTTCTTAGCCTTGAGCTCTTTTATAAGCTTGATTGCCTCCTTAGAAAATTCTTCTATGGTCAACCCTTCTTCTTCGTTGTTTGATACCTCTTGTTTATTGTGCTTGGCCATAAACAAAACTCTCTCATTGGCTTCTTCTTCACTGTCACTGTCTTCATCGAATGATGAGCTATCTTCTTTAGAGAGAAAGTTCCTTTTGAATCCTTTCTTCTTGCCAATTTTTAGTTTTCTCGTAAAGTAAGCATATTCTCCATTTGGAAAACCTTCTTCATCATCTTCCTTTTCTTCACACTTGCAGGTGCAGGTCTTTGCCTTTGAAGGTTGTTTGTCCTTATTGGTTTTCTTAGATGTAGGGAACGCAGTTTCTGGATGCGAAGTACCCTCTTCTTCATCAAGTCTCATTTCATATGCTATGAGAACTCCATGTAATTCCTCTTTGCTGAGTTTGGCCATATTTGCACTGTATTCTAAGACTGATACCTTTGGGTTGAATCTTCCTGGTAACGTTGTAAGAATCTTTCGTATAATAGTCTTCTTATCAACAGGCTCTCCCAATCCTTCTAGAGTGTTGGTTATTTCATCAACGTGTTGGAAGTATGCATCAATGTTGTCATCTTCTTTCATTCTGAGTTGCCCAAATTTTGCTCTGTAGATTTGAAGCTTTGCTTCTTTGACATTTGGGTCACCTGCATATATATTCTCAAGCCTGTCCCATACATTTTTGGCGGTTTTACAACCCAACACCTTATGAAAAGCAGATTCAATAAGTCCACTAATAATAATATTCTTTGCTGTTGAAATTTCCAAGTATTACCCGTTAGAAATTTTATCTGTATTCTCTGGTTTATTTCTCCTACTTGTTAGTTACGAACAAGTCATTTAAACATATAAATATCGAAATAAACACAATACAGTCTCAACCATCTACAGATCAATAGTTGAAAGAAATAGCAAACGCACAAGTGACAGTTTTTTTTGGACAACTCGTCCTCGGAGAAACCCAACTTGGGAAAACCAATGCAACAATGTTGAGGGTTATTTTATTATGCAGTCTATCTGAGTACAACTGGGTGCCAAACTGGCTCACCCGATAGAGAAAATAATCTGACAGTAATACCTCTCTATTCAGAAGCAGATATTAAGAAAATCTGCCCCACAAAACCCCTTCCAACGCTTCCTCTCCACTCTGCGTCAGCTTTTCTAGCCACAACGTCACTCCTGAACCCTCTGCATCAACCTTCTACCTCTCTCGTCAGCTCTTTGGTCTTCTACGTCACCTATGCAGGCCCCTCAACCTCTGCGCAGTCTCTAGCTACCTCTGCGTGGCTCCAGCTGCCTTTGCGTAGCTAAGGTTGCCTCTGCGTCAGCCTCTTTAGTAACTGTGCTGACCCTCTGGCACTATCTCTGCCTCTCTGCTATGTACTCACTGCCCCTTACTGCAACAGATCACTTGTTCAAATTTTCTCAGCAAACCTTGCTCCAGAAAATCGAACTGACTGATCAATATTGGTGTATCTCCAACTGACCCTCAAGCCTCCTCTTATACTTTCCCTGTTGAGTATTCAATGATCGAGATTAAGTCCCTAATCAACAGCTAAGATTAGATTTGGTTTGATCCATGTCATTTAGAACATTCTCACCCAATTTTATATTAATACCCATAAATATTTTAATTTTCCTAAGTTTAGACTTGATCTGAAAATCACTCGTGAGTGGTCTCAGTTAAACAATTAATAATTGAAGGTATTACAGACTTATGTGTTGGTGTGTGTCTATGTTATTTTAGGCAACAGATCGATCAGATTGCAAAATACACAGACACTGGAAAATGGAAAATAGTAAGGGAAACACAGTAATCAAAGACAAGAACACAACGCATTAATAAGGAGTTCACCCTATTCTCCAGGGCTATGTCTCTGGTCCAACTCTCAATGGCGGCCTTCTTTTATTGTGTCTTTAAAGCAGAGATTTACAATGAGGAGCTCACTTGAGTCTCCTGAAACAGAGGATGCTTAGAAGGTGGTTCTTGGATTTCCTAAGCCACTAGAGTGCACAGACTCTTTCCTTACCAAGTCTCGACCTCTCTGGTCTTTAATGGGATGAGTCCAATGGTGCTCAATTCCTGATAGATATCCTCATCGGGATGGCTTGAACCTCTCAAGCCTGGTTCTGTCTGCTTAATGCTGCCTTAGGTCAGCTCGACTCTCTGTTTTCTGCTTCTTGCTTCACTCTCTTTCGCCTTTTCTGTCACTGTTTTTCTTCTCTCGTTCTTCCTTGTTTTCTTCGTACTGTTCTTTGTCTATTCATGGCTTAAAACCAATTTGTCCTTGACTGTTCGCTTCCTCTTTTGCCCCTTCGGGTCGCCTGTTGCTGTTTGCTTGGAGTTCCTTGCCTCTGCGTCATCGCCAATGTCTCATAGGGAGGTGTCCACTTGTCCTCTCACGAACTGCGCCAGCTCTTCCTCAACGGTTCGGTATTTCAGTTACGCTGTGGAATGACTCATCCGCCATCTTAGCAGTCAAATCGGACTTCAGACTTTTATATGTGGCGGCTTAAATCCCCCGTCAAATCCAGCTTCCCATTGGGCGCAATCTCCGCCGTCAGATCTGGAGCCCCCAGATCCTACGATGTTCGCTCTTTTCACACAGTTGACTTGCTTGATCGTTAGCCTGCGATGAGAGGCGGTTTTCTCTCTTATCCCCTGGACACGCATTGTGCGATGAATGGAGTTGCTCGTTCTCTGCCCAAATCCGCTTACTGCCCAATATGCCTCTGATATACCACCAGTTTTGGAGCACGAGACCCGCCTTTCGCCTTAGAACTTTCCCTACGGTTTTCCCGGCTTGCCATGCGACCAAGCGCTCGGAGCTTTTCCTTCTCGAGGGGTTTTGCCTAGCGAATCATGATCAGAAATGGCCTCCGTTTCCCGATCTGGGCTTCCTAACTGCTAGTTTTGCCTCCTGCGCGGTCTCCATGGGCCTCAACCAACGTGCTTTGACCGAGGTCCTCGTCATTCCTTGCTGGTTGCAAACTGCCAGTCCAAAGGTCTTCCTGATAGCTCTTTGTTCATAAATTCGAAATCTGTCCTGATTTGATACAGTCATGGCACTTTGATAATTTTCATGGATCCAATTCGGATCAAGACTTAGGAACTCAATTAAAAATATTAATTATTTTAATATCTCTCTAACCGTGTGGAATTTCCCCAAACCATTTCTTGGTCTTGGAGATGTCATGTGCTTTAGCCTCTCCACCAATTTTCATGGCCAGAGCACATTCGATGCTACCACAAATCAACACTCCCTCTTAGCGAGGAAAGTGCTCTAGTAATGTTCCACCATTAAACATCACACTGATCCTTTCGCACCGGTACCTGTGCTGATGCTTGGCCTGCTGCCCAACATCCGCTGCACTACTGCCTCCTGTACTGCTGGCCATGGCTATGCCACTGCCATTGCTACATCTGTACTGCAGCTCCCTCTCAACATGCTGCATCATGCTACCCATAACACTACCACTGCTAACTGTTGCACTGCAACTCAGTTACTGAGAAGTAAGTAATTGATCTACCCAAATTTTGACATCCTTGTCAGTCTGGAAGCCCCCTGATGTTGAAGCTATCTCTGCTGCTACCCTGTGCTCCCTTTGCTGCCTCTGCACTGCTGCAAACACCTCTGTGCCTCTCTTACTACTGCAACCTCCTCAGTGCCTCTCGCACTGCTGCAAACACCTCTGTGCCTCTCGCACTGCTACAACCCCCACTACACTGCTTCTGACCTCTACACTTTAGCATTGCCTTGTTGCTTCATCGCATCTTGCTTCTACCGATGTCTGTCATCCTGCTATTGTCATTCGGGGCTCCCGTAGCCGGATATGATCCAAGAGTTTGGGTACCTCAAGGATCTTGCCACTCATCTTCTGTAGTCTTCTTGACTACAGCTCGATGTCTCACTACCTGTTCTCTAGAGGTGCATGAGCACTCATGGCACAATCATCATCCTCCTCTACCTCCTTTTCCGCCTTCGCTAGTGCTGCTTTGGAGTCAAACGCCTCTCCCTTATTCTTCTTCCTTAGACACTGGTTTGCATATTGCCCCAGTTCCCCACAGTTGAAGCACTTTATCTTGGAGAGGTCCTTTTTCTTCCTCTTCTCCTGCTTCCCCGCAGATGCTAGAGCTGCATCCTCTTCCTCTCCCTTCTTGATCCAAACTCCTTTGTTGCTACTTCCTGTCTTGGACAACTGTCTGATCTCTTCTTGGCGAAGAGCTGCCCACAATTCTTCCCAATCTAGAAGATTCGCCCTGCCCAAAATACTCTGGACAAATGTCTCCCACTCCTCAGAGATTGCATTTAGAGCGGTTCTCATCATAAACTCCTGATCTAGTGTGGGCCATATGGAAGTCAGTTGGTCTCGAATCTCCTTCAATCTGTCGAGGAAGTGATCTATTTGCTCCCCCTTCTGAATTTGGTATGACCGCAGCTGATTCTCTAACAACGTCTTCCTCTACACGGAAGTATGCTAGTACAATTTCTTCAAGGCGTCCCACATTTCCTTTGCCATCACCTTCTTGGCAATGTGCTGGACCACATGATCCTTGACTCCATCAAGGATGATGCATTTTTCTTTGGCCATTACTTCCTCGTACTTTTCATTGTCAGCAAGGTCAACTGGGATAGCCACTGTTCTCCAGGCGAAGGCCTTGATGCAATGCCTATCTAGAATGGATAGGATCCTGGCCTTCTAGGCCACAAAGTTGGACGTCCCGTCCAATCTGTCCTGATCCCTCAGCTCATTCATGGCCATCTCTCTACTCTTCCTTTCGACTCCTCCGAGTCTCTACTTCCCTTTGGAAGTTCTCTCTTCGACTCCCTCTTAGTCTCTACTTCTTGTCTGGAAGTTCTTAGCTAGACTCCCTCTGAGTCTGAATTTCCCTCCTGGAAATCTGCTTGCCAATCGTCGAGTCACACCTCTCCAATCTCTTATGCACTTGTAACACTGATTTGGATTCCTTGGCTAGAAATCCGCATCAGTAGCGACTCCCTCTACCTTGGTTTTGCCCCGTTAGGTACTGTTCTGTCTCGGCAGCAACAACACCCCACCAGCTTCACTCCTCGCAATCTGCCCATAGCTTCCTATGCCTTAGGAACTAAAGGAATGAGCTTCTAGGCTCTGTGCAATCCTGACACTAGTTGAAATGCTCCCCTAGCCAACTGTGTCAACCCTCCTGGTCTTTGAGTGGCTCTTCATGAGCCTTTTTTTTCCCTCCTCGGCCTCTGTGCTCGCCTCTCTCTGGCCCAAACTGATGACGCAGTCCATTTGCGTCAACCCTTCTCTGCCACTTTCTGCAAGGAGCAACTTCTGTCACTCAGGATAGTTGTTTCTGCTGCAAATGCTCTACTTTAGCTGGTGCCTTCAGCGCTCCTGTGATTTGCAACCCTCTGATACCATGTTGAGATATCTAAGTATTACCCGTTAGAAATTTTATTTGTATTCTCTGGTTTATTTCTCCTACTTGTTAATTATGAACAAGTTATTTAAACATATAAATATAGAAATAAACATAATATAGTCTCAACCATCTACATATCAATAGCTGAAAGAAATAGCAAACACACAAGTGACACTGTTATTTTTGGACAACTCGTCCCCGGAAAAACCCAACTTGGGAAAACTGGTGCAACAATATTGGGGGTTATTTTATTATGCAGTCTATTTGAGTACAAATGGGTGCCAAACCGGCTCACTTGACAGAGAAAAAAATTTGGTAGTAATACCTCTCTATTCGGAAGCAGATATTCAGAAAATTTGCCCCACAAAACCCCTTTCGGCGCTTCCTCTCCGCTGTGTGTCAGCTTTGCTAGCCACAACGTCACTCCTGAACCCTCCGCGTCAACCTTCTACCTCTCTGCGTTAGCTCTATGGCCTTCTTTGTCACCCACACAGGCCCCTTAGTCTCTATGCAGTCTCTAGTTGCCTCTGCGTGGCTCCTGCTACCTCTGCGTAGCTCTCGCTGCCTCTATGTCAGCCTCTTCAGTCGCTGCGTGCACTATCTCTGCCTCTCTGCTATGTACTCACTGCCCCTCACTGCAACAGATCACTTGTTCGAATTTTCTCAGCAAACCCCGCTCCAGAAAATCGAACTAACTGATCAATCTTGGTGTATCTCCAACTGATCCTCAAGCCTCCTCTTATAATTTTTTTGTTGAGTCTTCAACGACCGAGATTAAGTCCCTAATCAATGGCTAAGATTAGATTTGGCTTGCTCCATGTCATTTATAACATTCTCACCCAGTTTTATATTAATAGCCATTAATATTTTAATTTTCCTAAGTTTAGACTTAGGAACTCCATTAAAAATATTAATTATTTTAATATCTCTCAGAGCATTAGTTAATCTGTATTCCTTTCAATTAGTATTATTATTAATCTTTCAGAGCATTAGTTAATCTTCAATTATTATCAGTGTTTGTACAATGATAATAGTAAACTAAAGGAACACAAATGCACACAGTTTTTAAGCTGGAAGCCCCCTCCGGGACAAAAACCACCTGAATGCTTTTCTAATAATTCTTTAATCTTCAACTCCAATTGAAAAGAAAGCTCCAACTTCCTAGAATCTAGAAAAGCATTCTTCTCCGGACTAGGTGGACACTTAACACTCGAGATTCTTCAGTAGTTAACTGAACGGATGCCCCAACACCCATTGAGCCACAACTCACCCTAGCAAAGCCTTGCCACCCTAAAGTTTTCACCGGCTTGAACTTGTTGGTGACTTCATGCACTAGCCTAGCACCAACTTACCACCCTATAGAAGAATAAAAGAAGAATGGAATCCCATACCAGGGAAAATGATCCACTTTACAATGATATAGAATGATGTAGAAGAAGAAGACACACTAGACCATAACTTCAACTATGACACAACCTCCTAATGATGATCCCGATACTGTCTCTTCAACTCTTGGCAGATAAACACTTGTACAACTTTTACAATGACTCTGTACAATGATACTTTTATAATGATTGTATGCAGTGTTGCCCACTTGAAGACTTCATGTGGTGAACGTCTTGCTGCTGTCCTGCACCTTGATTGTGCTCTTGTCATGCTACCCTTTCTCATTCTTCAGAACATTAGATTGTGCATTGAGTCTTCTCTTAATGAATATATAATACCTGCAAAAAGTCTTCTAGGAAATACCCATGACATGATAATAGCAAAACTTACCTCATCCTGCAGAGCATATGTCAGTGCTAAACAAAAACAACAAATTAGAATACAAAGAACCTAATGCAATTAAGAGATGAACATGCATATACAAAAGATACTTACCTGGAGCTTACCTCTGCTGCACCTTACTCTTTGCTGCCCTAGAAAGTTTGGTCCTTTGCACCCCTTGACGTCACTTGATCTAGTTTTTTGTTTTTTGTTTTTTTTTTTTTAATCTTGCCTTCTAGGAGCATGATATTGAATATGATGTATCTCTGTGATTTCAGATCCCCAATATGTGATCTTCGGTCTTGTAGTAGCCCCCTGAGTCTTCTTTCCAATGCCACAGGTCTGAGCCGATTTGGATTCTTTAAGACAAAGTTATGCCCAATCTCTCACAATGACCTAATTATGGACTAGTTCAGTAGAGCGAACTTGTACGGCGTGCCACGTGTCATTGTTTCCTCCTTTGGATCTGAAATTGATATACAAAAAACTACAGTCTGTGCACTATCTGCCACTTCTTACAGAATTCTAATCTGCTTCTCAGAGAGAGAGTTATGACTATTTTCCCAAGGTCACCTCTTTGAGATGAAATTCGAGAGCTTGCAAAAACCCTAACTTACACAGATCATATCTTCGAAAATATAGCGAACCAAGATCTGAAATTTGTTCACGACGTTCATCAGGATTTCGGCTCAAATGGGTTTTAATTTCAGCATCTAAGACTTTGCAGAAATGAAGTTATAGCAAAAATTACACGATCACTACTTTTGGAGGATATATGAGATTTCTTTTTATAGAGTTGAGAGGAGCTTCTATAGAGAATGTTGGAGGGATTTTAGCAGCTTAAAAAATTATTAATTATTGACTATTCAATGACCAAAATCAATGATAAATGCCATGCCACAACTCCATGGGGTTTTAGCCCACAAATTGGGGTTACTAACTTCAATCTTGAATAACTCACAAACCGTGAGGAATTACGAGGAGAGCTATCGAAAGATATTTTTGAGTAGAGTATTCCTATAATGGTTATGAGACAAGAAACCATGAATGATGATGCCCAATGTGCGATGGAAATTCAGGGCCATCCTTGGTGTTGCTTAGGTTGACATCAATGACAACCTCAGATCATCTTTAGATCAACAGGGAGTAGTACTGGTCACAATTTACTTTTGTTGTAGAGGCCATTTCTAGCCTCCTTGGTTATGTGTTTTTGTTTTGATATCTATATCATCATCATGTATGTATTGGACAGTGCACTGGGTGCCAATTTGATATAATGGATATATTCATGAGCCTACTTTGATCATATGTTGTCCTCTATCTATATTCTAAAGCTTTGTGTTTGGAAACATGAATGAAAATCTTTAAAATTGTGTTTTTTAATAATGTATTTTTTACGACGACCGAGTCATTGAAATCGAATCGGCTGAGTCGATACCAAGTCAGAGTCGGAGTAGACCCTTGGCCGAGTCAGAGTCAGAGTCGGAGTTTTAAAACATTGGTGGGATCCACCAACTCAAATCAACATCATGAAGCTTATTCCTGTTGGTGATTATAGGATTAGCCATAGAACTGCAACCATCCATACAAAATCTCCTCAAGATATCACTTGCATACCTGCCCTGGTCCACAAAGATGTGCCCATCCTCCTGCTAGATCTCCAACCCCCAAAAGTAATGCATCAGCTCCATATTAGTCATATCAAACTCTGAAGCAAGATCTCTCTTGCAGTGCTGGATGAGACTGTCCTCCCTTATAATAAACAAGTCATCCACATACAGTATCAAAATGAGTGGATCTTCACCTACCAAGATAAAGTATAGGTTCGGATCTACATCACTCTTCTGGAAACCCATATGCTACAAGTAGGTATCTATCCTCTCGTACCATGCCCTTGGTGCCTGCTTCAGTCCATACAAGGCTTTCTTCAGCCTACATACATGAGACTCCCTCCCATGCAACTCAAAGCCCTTAGGCTGCTCAATGTACACTTCCTCTTGTATAACACCAACTTGAAAGGCAGCCTTCACATCCATCGGGTGAATTCTCTAGCCCATCTCAACTGTTATATATATCACTGCTCTAATGGAAGTATAACGAGCAACCAATGCAAAAGTCTCCTCATAGTCAACCACCTTTTGCCTGTGAGAACCCCTGTGCCACAAACCAAGCTTTGAACTTCTCAACGCTGCCGTTTGGAACATGCATGACCTTGTAGAGCCACCTGGAAGTCACAATTGGCTTCCCATTAGAACATGGCACTACTTCCCAAACATCATTCTTCATGATAGAGGCATACTCATCCACTATGGCATCCCTCCAGATTTTCTATCTAGCGGCCTCCTTAAAACTGACTAGCTCTATCTCCATAGCATCTGCCACAAAACCACCCAACCTCTCTAGCGGTCTACTCTCCCTCACTAGATACTTGGGTCTCTCGATTGCCTTCTGAGCCTCCTTCAGGGTCTCTCGAAGCCATCTTGGCTTCCTCTTCTCTGCAGTAGTCTCTTGTGGTGGTATGGGAAAATCCTCTACTAGTGGCTCTCCTCCTAGCGAGGAAGGCTCTGAGATAACTAAGGAGATCCTGAACTTTGAGATACCGTGCTTGATGAACCTGCACCAGGTGAGCCTATACTAGGCGGAACTGTGCCTTGTGAACCTGTCATCCCCGAAGAAGGCGAACCTCCTGATCTTGATGTACCACCTTATGCCCCTAAAACTTGTGGTGTGGCCCCTTGCTGAGGAGCTTGCTGCTCTACCCGATCAACCTTCCAAGACCTCCTTAAGGCCCTCTCCTCCTCAAATATCACATTCCTCCTCAGGACAATCTTCCTCTGTACAGGAAGATATATGCGGTAGGCTCTGTTGGTCTCACTGTAGCCCTCTAGAATACCCCTCTATAGTGGGTTCCAACTTCGTCCTCTTCTCCTCAGGGACGTGTGACTATGTAAGGCACATAAATATCCTGATGTGCCCAACTTCCGACTTCTTACCCGGTATATATCTCCTCAGGAGTCTTGCTCCCCAAGACTCTATGTGGGCTCCTGTTATGCAAATAAACAATAATGTTACACGTGTTGACCCACAAGATGAAAGGTAAACTCTGATCGTGCAACATGGCTCTAACTGCATCCACAATGGTCTTGTTCCTCCTCTTTGCCACCCTATTTTGCTGAGGGTTATAAGGCACAATGAGCTCCTTCTTGATGCCAACACTCCCACAAAAATTCCTCATCTCTGCAAAAGTGTACCCACCCCCATTGTCTGATCTCAACATCCTGATTTGCCTCCTTGTCCGGTTCTCCACAAGAGTCTTAAACTCATGAAACCACTGAAAGACCTCATCCTTGGTCTTTAGGAAGTAAATCGAGGTCCTCCAGGAGTGGTCATCAATGAATGTCACATAATACTCGTATCCACTCAATGACACATGGGACATAGGACCACATACGTCAGAATGAATCAAATCAAGGATACCTGCAGCTCTGCTGTCACTGCTCTAGGAATGTGACTTGGTGTACTTTCCCAAAGCACACCCCCTGCGCATATCATGATGCTCTGTGCTGAAGTCAGGTAACCCTGTAACCATCTCCCTCAACATCGTGAATGCTCCATGGTGGAAGTGGGCCATCCTCCTATGCCAAAACTCACGTAAATCACTGCTACTGGTTTGTGCTACCATAACTCTAAGACGCTGAAATATGAGTCTATATAGTCTCCCACTGCAAGCTCCAATTGCACGAGTAGACTAAATATTGGATCCTTTGGGATATATCAACACTTGTCCCTTTCGGAACAATACTTCATACCCCCTGTCGTCCAAGTTCGAGACTGATATCGAACTCTTCTTCAACCTTGGAACATAAAGAACATCTGTGACTTTCAGAGGAGGTGATGACTTCCTTTGAAATGAAATTGTCCCCATACCTTCCACCTTGAATTTGGAGTTGTCGCCAAGAAGAACCTCCAAATCAATGTCATCCTCCAAAAGGCTCGTGAAGTGCTCTCCAATTTTGGTCATATGGCAGGATTCTCCACTGTCTTTGAACCATGCATGGGAAGAAGTGACACGAGTGGCTAAACTCACCACCAAAGCACACTCTGAATCAAACATAGCCGCAAAATCATCCACATCTGCTGAAGCTGCAACTATCTGTTTCTTCTTACCCTTCTTGTTGGGACACTGCAACATAGTGAACCATCTTCCCACAAGCAAATCATTTCACTTTGCTCATGTCCTTCTCCATAGCATTCTGCTTCCCATTCTCCTGTTTTGCTCCACTAGAAGACCCCTTCCTGATCTTCTTTCCCTTTTTTCTCTTTGCAACAAGAGCAACATTCTGCTCTTCACCTCCCCCATCACTCTTGCTGCCACCTCTCACACTCCTTTTGATCTCCTCCTAGATGAAATCATCCAACATCCTCCTCCAACTAGGAAAGTGCTCTTTGGCCACCAAGTCGTGGGTAAAGTCATCCCACTTCTCAGTGAACCCATCTGAGGCAATCCAAACCATTTGCTCCTCTGGAACAACCTCCCCAACGGCAGCTAACTCATCCTTTTCCTGTGAGACTTTGGTGAGGAAAGATGTCACACTGTCGGTCTTGGTCATCTTGGTGTTGCGTAGTTTGTCTCAACACCATTTTCTTGTTCTCATTAGAATTCTGGTGCAAAGAGACCAGGGACTCTCACATCTGATATGCATATCTCATCCCTGAAACATGAGGGTACATGGTCCTTGACGACATCTAGAAGAATCCTCTTTGCCTTAACATTCTTCTTGTTGAACTCCACCAACTGAGCTGGATCAGTGGGTGCTTGCACAACTGCTTCACCAACATCCCACACTTCCACCTCCTCTAGTAAAAGCATAATCCTCTTCCTCCATGGGCCAAATTTTTCAGCCCCCATCAATCTGTTCTCGACTCTCAACCCAGTAGCCATGGCCCCACAACCAACAAAATTATGCAACCTAGAAGCTAGAATCTTCCTCCCTTTGAAATGCTGAAGTTTTTGGGTTTTTGGCAAAGTTTCAAATGTATGGTTCACTGTTTGAAGGCTTTAGTAGCTTTTTGCCCTCTTTATAAACTGACTGAAATGAAGATTTAAGCCTCAAATTCGTTCCGATACCATGTAGAAAAGTCATGATCTGTACTCTTAACACAATTTACAAGTTTGCATGTGTTGTTTAGGCCCAACCGACATGTTTTGTTATGCTGATATAAATTTCAGTATGCATTATTGCAAACATTCAAAGAATACTTCTATTTTTCACTTTCCTATCAGCTGAAAATTAACACATTTTTTGCAAAGCATTAACACATGTGAGACATTTATTTTTGGTCAAGGTGACCCCGGAAAAAACCCCACAGCCTCTTGGGGAAAACCGGTCTTCAAAGTGGTTTTTTATTGCTTGAGAAAATTAGTCTAAGTACATAAAATAATCACAGCGTTGATCTCCCTTAACAACTGAAGCATTAAATGCAAATATGGAAATTTGTGCCCATTGAATTTTTTCATATTACCACAATTTTTATGCCCAGAAATTTCTGCCTCGAAATCAGTGCCAAATCTACCTAAATTTCTGTGCAAAACTCAGCCTCAATTTCTGTGATGAAGATGCCTCGAAAATTGTGCCTGAAGGTGACTGTTATGCCTCAAAATTTGTGCTAGATAGTGCCTTGATTTCTGCATTGTCCCTAATAGTTGGCCCAAATTCAAGCCTCAAATTTTGCGTCAATCAGCAGCTGAATCTCCTCGAATTTTGTGCCCAGAAACACTCGAAATTCATGCTGCTATCTCCTAAAAAATCATGCAACATGCCTTAGAAATTTGTCCCTCTTCCTCAAATTTCGTACCCTCCTATGGCTGCCTTCCTCGATTTTTGTGCTGTTGTAGCTGTGTCCTTCTTGGAATTGGAGCTCTCCTCTAGCTGCAAAATCTCTCCTCCTCCATGAATTTTTCCTTTCTTCTTCTCCTCATCTCTTTCTCTCAAAGTGTGAAGTGAAGAATGAGCCTCCCTTTTTCCCTTTTGTCTTCTTAGAAAATATTGAATCCGTAAACCTAAGATCCAATGGATGAGATTTAATTTCCAAATTTCAAGATGTGTGGTTGCAATTAACTCTCTCAATTGACCGTAGTCACACATTGGCCCTCTGAAAATTTTTGAATCTAACACATCAGAAACCCCTACTTCAATTTTTGGTTTACTATCTCCTACTTGTTCTTTACATTAACAAGTTATTTAATTGTATAAACATTGAAGTAAACACAAATGCATTCACTGAAGTAAACAGAAACAATAACATAAGGGACACCATTATTTTTGGACAATCGTCCTTAGAAAAACCCAATGCGGGAAAACCGATTCATCAGATATGAGGGTTTTATTATTAAATAGATTCTTGAACACAACTAGTGTGCTGGAATCGGCTCACCCAACAGAGAATGTCCTTGGCAGTAGTACCTCTATCCAAAGACGGATTTTTCGGCAAATCAACAATCGGATGATTAACCCCATAGTGACTTTGATTGTTCCTTGTGTTGGAAAACTAAAGCTGCTCCAAGCACTGCTCTGTTATTGCGTCTGAAGTCCTCTACGTCAACCTCTACGACTTCTGCATCAGCCTCTACGACCCTTTGCGTCCTCTGTGCTGCCTCCTTCGGCCTCTACGTCAACCCTTCTTGGGCTTGTGCTGTCTCTCTCGTCACTTTACTGCCTCTCTGCTATGTATTCTTCAGCCTTGGATGAAAGTCCCTTGCTGAACTGCCCCTCGCTGCAACTGATCAGTAACTCGATTTCCTCAGCAAACCTCGCCCTAGAAAATCGAATTCTTGATCTCTCTTGGTGTGTCTCCAACTGACCCTCAAGCCGCCTCTTATACTTTTCCTGTTGACGATTCAATGACCTAGATTCAATTCCTAATCAACGACCTAGATTAGAATTGGCTTGATCCTCGTTACATAGAACTTTCTCACCCATTTTATACTAAAACACATTAATATTTTTATTTTCCTAAGTTTAGATTTAGGGACCCATTCAAAATATTAATTATTTTAATATCTCTTCATCGGGTTGGAATTTCTTCAAATGATTTCTGGTTCTTGGAGATTTCATGTGCCAAAAAATCCCATTCGATGCTACCAAAAATCAACAGGCCCCATTACTTAAAAGTCTCCTAGTACCTTTTTCAAATTGTTTACCTTTTTCTATTTTTCTCATAAAGTGATTTTTCAACTCACTTTAAGATTAGAAAAATACACTATGTACTTTACACATAAATCACTTTATAAAGTACAAGTGACTTTAATATTAGAAAAAATACATGGTACAACACTTTTAAGTACTTTTTCCACCCATGACATTAATTTAATTCATAAATATTGCCAAGACAAAAGTTATTAATGTGTCTAATAGGGTAAAAGGGATAAATGCATAGTAACACCTCTCCTTGGTACTATTTCCAACATATTTTATAAGGTCAAATGATTGTAGTGGAAAAATGATGGATGCAACATTGCAATTGAGATGTTGAAAGACATAATTGAAGAGATTCGTATTTTAAATGTTGTATATGTCATTGCGGATAGAACATTTTTTTGTAGAGTAGCAAGTTTGATGGTTCAAAGCCATTATAAATGTATCTTTATATTCCTTGTCTGCATGCTCTTAATAATATATTGAAATACATTGGGAAAATACCTTGGATTATATGGATCATTTTGGATGAAAGAGGAACAAATTTTATATGCAACCACCATGCGTCTTTAGCAATTTAGACAATGCACACAAGAAAATATTTTCTTGAAACTTGCACACACACGGTGTGCCACATATTTGATTCCTCTTTATGTGATTGTGATCCATGTGGCCTTAAAATCCACTGCTATTGTTACTTAGTCAGTTGTTTTTCAAAAACCCAGGTCAATGCAAGGGACAGAAATAGAACAATTGGTTCTTAATGATTACTGGTGGGATGAATGCAAATATGTTCTCTTTCACATCTCCAACTGTGGAGTTTATCGGGTGTGCAATTTCAGATTTCCCTAGACTTAGGACACTATTGGATTGTATAGATAACATGGTGGACAAGATAGAGCACATTATTTTTTAGAGAATGCCTCTTTGGAGGGAATAAATTGAATGCCTTACATGTCTGCATATGCACTTAATCCTAAGTGGGATATGGAGAAACCAGACCCAGATTCACTCATAAATGATGAGGATGTAAAGCAGGGCTTCAAGGATGACATAACTAACAGTATATCAATGGTGAAGTAATTTTGCTACAAGAACAATTTATTAATTTTCTACATTTTCTAGCTCCATTTTCTCCACTGCTATGAACGAAGACAGGAAGTTTTATGCGTAGAAGAATCCCATTAGATGGTGGATAATGTATGTGGACAAAATCCCAAAGCTTCATTGGCCTGTTGAGAAATTGCTATCTTGGGTCGTAAGTGCCTGAATTGTTATCGGAACGAGTCCGCTTAGAGTTTAAGAGGAGCAAGGTGACCTATAAGAGAGTGACAAAACTTGTTTATGTGCATAACAACCATCACCTGTATTCAAGGAAGGCTTCTAAGTATTTACAACAACCTGTAACATGGTGGCGTATGGGTATATAGGATGATTCCCAGATTGATGAGGATGAGGGTACTTTACCCCACATACAGGTTTTGTTTGCATACCACCCTTAGATGGCATTGTGAATCGACCTATTGACGATGATGATGAAGATGCATCTAGTGAGGCTCGTGCATTTATGCTATAGATAGCATTGAGGCAGGAGATCCAAGTTTATAATATGCTTCAATTTATGCTATAGATAGCCTTCAGGCAGGAGATCCAAGTTTATGATATGCTTCAATCTGTTCTTTGGGTATTTTGTTGTTTTGAACTATGTACTATTTACTTGGGCATTTTTCTGATACGTCCTCATGACTCATTTGAGTGAATTCAGATTTGACATTTGTTTTATTTGGAATTGTAACATTGTTCAATGTTCAATATTTCATTCAAATTTAAATGCATGGTCACTGAATCATTGATTTTATCATGATGTACTTGTCATTGTGTCATCATTTGACATTCTTGTATCAATTTTTATTCTTTGTTTTTCTAATTCCTTTGCAAGTCTTTGATCAAATGGATTCGAGGAGACAAGCTATGAACATCATCAAACCTTTGTTGCAATTTGTCACAATAGTGGTCCAAGATGGTATGCTGAGTTGTGTATACAAAATATGTGGACACCAATTAGGGGGGGATTTTAATAGGGTCATTGTCCATCTTGCGGGCATGACTGGCATGCAATTAAGGAAGCTATTGTTTAAATGAACAATACCACAAAATGTAGCACATATAATTTTTTTTTTTTTTATGTTGCTTTTGAATTTTCATGTTCCTTTTCATCTAATATGCTGTGGTTTTGACAGGAACGGAACCTCATGCTGCTGTTTTGGAACATCCAGCTATTCATCTTCATTTGATGGTAATCTAGTGCAATTTGGCTGTTTTCTTTATTCAAGCTGATATTTCATTAAGCTTTATTTGATGATAAGCCAGAGAAATTGAGTCTGATTTTTAGCTTTTCTTGCAGCGACAACCTATTCCACCTGGCCTGCCACGATTTCTCTATCTTTTAGCACTTCCTTTTAAGACAATAATTCAATTTGCCATTCTACTTTGGTTCATTTGCGTTAAGATACCATCACCAGATTTTTTCCTTGTACAGGTAAGAATATGATCTTCTGGTATTGATTTTTCCTTAGTGAATTTATTTTGGTTGGGATTAACAAGCATATAATGAAAATATTTATTTCAACCTTCTTTTGTCCTTGTCTGTTTTCCTCTTAACCCAATTTACCTTTACACTTACAAGAACAAATGGAAAAGCTACAGTTCTTCTTCCGTTCCTTGTATATCTTTAATTGATTTTTTCTTTCCTTAAAATTTCCGTTTTTCTTGCTAAACAATGTGATATGCATTATGCCAGAAAGTGTCAATTTTTACATGAAAGATAAACAACTGGGCATTTCTTCCAGCCATAAATTATGTCATATGATGTTGTTAGAACATGCTACAAACATTTGCTATAAATGTCTGACCAATTGAGTTCAATATATTTTATACAAAAATGACTCAAAAAGTAAAAGCAGAACATGACCAATTGAGTTCCAGATATTTTATACAAAAATGACTCAAAAAGTAAAAGCAGAACATGACCAATTGAGTTCCAGATATTTTATACAAAAATGACTCAAAAAGTAAAAGCAGAACATGACCAATTGAGTTCCAGATATTTTATACAAAAATGACTCAAAAAGTAAAAGCAGAACATGACCAATTGAGTTCCATATATTTTATACAAAAATGGCTCAAAAAGTAAAAGCAGAACATGACCAATTGAGTTCCACCTGAGTTGCACGAAACGGGGAAACGGGTACGAGTTTCCGAAACGGGCACGGGTACGAAATGTGACCTCCCCAAATTTTGGAAACGGGGAAACACAAATACATATATAATATTAAAAATGTATAGATATGTGCAATCATAAAGCATACACGATACATTATAATTTATTATATTTAAACATTATGATTAAATTTACATCACATTTACTCATGAATGATCACATAATGAATATAAAAGTAAAGAAACCTTTATTATATATCCAAATCTCAAAATCAGCATTTATCATATATTAATATATGAGGCTGCAAGTACAATAAAGACTATAAGGCTGCAAGAACTATAGAGACAAAAGACTAATCCTCATCATCATAATCCTCATAAAAAATAGAAGCAGAACAATGCTCAACAGTAGATGGTGGTGCTGAAGAAGATGATGGGCCAATTCCACTTCCAGTCTGGACCTCAATATTCAGGGCAGCAAGAGAGAGATCCAAATCAGGTCTTTCTGCATCCACATCCCATTCTTTAGAAGGACCACTGTTGTATTTTGGACCCCTACGAGATGCAAGACAAAGGTTGGAGTGCACATAAACAAGATCCTCTGCCTTCTGTGAGCCCAACCTATTGCGCTTCACTGAATGAATAAAACCAGAAGTGCTCCAATTCCTTTTTGCTAATGAAGAGCTTGCCACTTGTGAAAGAATATGAATGGCAAAGTTTTGCAAATGTACACCATTTGCTCCATGACAAATCCATCAGCTAACTGGATTCATGGTTCTTCTCTCCTCCAAAGCTGATATATCTGCATAATCATCTATTCCTGCAACAAAATGGCAAATTCTTCCTTTACCTCCCTATGTAGATGAGAAAGAAACATTCTCATAAGGGCTTTTTTCACCCCATTAGCCACCTCTCTATCCTTATGGGGTGCCTTCCTCTTCCCATTGCTTTGAGCAATAAGCTCCTCATCATAAAATTTGGGGTTCAAAGCATGTGCTAAAGTGTGCAATGGAGTGTTGAAATTGTTCCACCTATCAACAATGATTTTCTTGACTAAACCAGCAAAATGATCATCAACAAACAAAAGTTGTGGAGACTCTTGCGAAATGATTTCCATAGTTTTCTCAGCCATGGAATCCATGCCACCATATACCTCTCCTAAGTAAGGTTGGTCAGTGTCAGCACTCCGAAGAAGCTCAAATGCAGGGGTTGTGAACTTTAGCAAGAAATCTACCTGGCTCTACCAATCTTCATCAAGGCACAATCTACACACCATATATCCTCGCTCTGAATCTGCTTGTCTCCACTCAATCAAAAGTTGACTCACCACCATAGAAACTAATACATGCTTAACCTCAACAAGGCGGCACAACATCAGGAAGTTTGAGGCATATCTTTTCTCAACAACTTTTAACAACTCCAATTTGGAGTACTCTCGAAATATGGCCTGAGATTGGTGGTGGTTGGTGATGAATTTGACAATCTCCCTTGCTTCCCCTGTGATTTCCTTTATCCAGGAAACTTTGTTGTCGATCTCCTCTAAGACCAAATTCAGATTATGGACAATGCATGGTGTCCAAAAGATGTGGTCATACCTCCCCTCAATAATTAAACCTGCAACTTTGCAAACTGGTGCATTATCCGTGATAACATGCACCACCATGTTAGGCCCTATTTGTTCAATAGCTTTTATAATAACATCAGCAATGAATTGTGCATCTTTTACCTCTCCTGAGTAGTCTTCCGCCTTGATAAACATTGCTCCGTTGGGGGAAGTGGGAATGATATTTATCTAAGTCACCTGACACGGGGATTCAGGACACGTAGGATTCGAGATTCGTGGTGTCGGATTCAGACACGCTGACCCCCCGGAACAGGACACGTTAGGACATGTTATATATTATTTTATTAAAA
>APFE031163084.1:132802-146696 GCA_000404065.3 Pinus taeda | reverse complement strand
CAACTTTTAACAACTCCAATTTGGAGTACTCTCGAAATATGGCCTGAGATTGGTGGTGGTTAGTGATGAATTTGACAATCTCCCTTGCTTCCCCTGTGATTTCCTTTATCTGGGAAACTTTGTTTTCGATCTCCTCTAAGATCAGATTTAGATTATGGACAATGCATGGTGTCCAAAATATGTGGTCATACCTCCCCTCAATAATTAAACCTGCAGCTTTGTAAGCTGGTGCATTATCCGTGATAACTTGCACCACCTTGTTAGGCCCTATTTGTTCAATAGCTTTTATAATAACATTAGCAATGAACTGTGCATCTTTCACCTCTCCTGAGCAGTCTTCTGCCTTGATAAACATTGCTCCTTTGGGGAAGTGGCAATGATATTTATCAATGGTCTGCGCCTTATATCTGTCCAACCATCTGAGACTATGGTAACCCCAGAGCTACTCCAAGAAGAACGAATTGGAGCTAAAATTTCCTCCACAAGTTCCTTCTCATTTTTGAGAAGCTGGGTTCTGATTTTCTCATAGTTGGGCCCCTTGTACCCTTGAGGAGCTTTGTTAATTGCCCTTATCATATCTTGCCAGTAAGGAGAGCGAACAACATTGAATGGGATACCACATGCATAAATGCACCTAGCCACTTTGGAATCGGTTTCTTCTCTCGTTTGCACATTCACCAATTTAGCAATTCTGCTATCCCCCTCTGGTACTTTTGGGTGCTGGTTGTTCATGTTGTTGAGTGGCACCGACTCTTCTCTTTCTTGCTTCAACTACCATCCTTGGCTCAATGTTAGATGGAGCTTGAGGAGTAGCTTGAGTAAGCTCATCATGCCTTCTCTTAATAACATCCACCTCATCTTGCTGTCTTTGACATGCCCTCCTTGCCAATGGATCTGCTGTTTTTGTGCAACCCACAACCCCTTGTCCTTCTCCATGCAAAAGATATGCTTTCACTCTTGGGTAGGAGCCCTTGTACGAATTATTACAAAGAATACATCGCCATTCCCTTGAGCCACCACCTCCATGCAAAAGATATGCCTTCACTCTTGCGTAGGAGCCCTTGTACGAATTATTACAAAGAATACATCGCCATTCCCATGGTTGCTAGAATTTTTACTATGTATTTCAGTTTCTATGTAAAAGAATTTTCAGAAATAAAGAAGAGTTCTCAAACTGGTTTTCCCCAAGAGTTGTAAGGGGTTTTTCCATGGTCACATTGACCAAAAAACAATGTGTTATTTTTTGTGTGTCGCTATCATAATTTTGTTGTGTTTTATTTGTGCAATTTCAGCAGTTGTGAAATTTCTAAATTTGTGTTTTCAGAAATATATTATCATTTTCAGGTTTTATAATTTTTATCATGTTTGGATTTAAAACTAAATGCATGGAATGATAAGGAAAACTGATAACCGGAGTGGTGGTTGAAATTTTTTCATGGTACCAGATCTTGGTTGGCTGAAAAGTGCTGTTTGGGACAGCAGAGTGAAAATTATAGATAAAATAGAAACCTTTACCACAGATTTGAAAATTTTAGTTTGGTAGGACAGTGAAACATGTCTTTGGGTTTGAGAGTTGAAGACAGGTTGGATGGGAAAAACAACTACAATGCATGGAAGGAGAGAATCTAGAACATCTTTGAGGAAGCAAAAATCTAGGTCATTATGGTAAATACCACACAGAACCTAGTAGTAGTACCTGCTGACCCTGTATAGTTGTCGGAGTTTGACAAAAAAAATGCTAAGGCAAAAATATTGATTCTGGAAGGAATAAAAAATCATGTCATTCCTCATGTGAGAGGAAAGACTTATGCACATGAGATGTGGACAAACTTGACTAGTGTTTACCAGAGCTCAAATGAAAACAAAAAATGGTCCTAAAGGAGAAATTGAAGGCCATTAAAATGGATAAGACTGACAGTGCTACAACATACCTCACAAAGATCACTTCAGTGAGAGATGAGTTGGCAGTCGTAGGTGAGATCATTGCACCCACTGAGTTGGTGAGAATTGCTTTGAATGGTCTTCCCAAGACTTGAGAGAATTTTGTGGATGACATTATTGCACGGGAAAACCTTCTTGATTGGGAGAGGTTGTGGGATGATTGCATTCAGAATGAGATTAGAAAGAACCATCTTGGGGCAGCCAAATATGTGGAGGAGGATGACAATGTGGCAATGTTAGCAAGATACAAGAAGGGCAGAGCAAAGAAGCAAGCTTCCAACAGTGGAGGCAAAGGCAAAGGTAAAGACAAGCAGTAGAACAAGGAGGACTATTCCAAAGTCAAATGTTGGAATTGTCAAAAGTTGGGACACTATGCTGTCGTGTGTCTGGAGAAGAAGAACAAGAAAGGGAGAGACAAACCCATGGCAGCTTCTGCAAAGATAGAGAGCTTCTCAGAGAGATTTGATCAGGAGTTTGGGTTCATAGCTTGTGAGGCCACTAGTGCAGGATCACCTACCATATAGGTTCAGTGGGAGGGTTCACTCCCTGCTACTAGCAGAGCTTCTTCTAGCATTTGGTATGTTGATAGTGGCGCTTCCCGCCACATGACAGGAATCAGAGAGTACTTCTCAGAGCTTTCAGAGGATGATACTAATATGGAGGTAGTACTTGGTGATGAGAACATGGTTAGAGCAGTCGGTGGGGGGACATTGACATTTGATAGGGGACCCAAACCTCCCTTGAAAGTGTCAGATGTTCTATACGTGCCTGGCATGAAGAACCCGATATCCATCTCAGCACTTGAGGATAGAGGGTATGATGTGTTGTTCAATAGAAGGCAGGTGCTTATATATCCTTGGGGAACTCCAGCTTCTTCAGCTAGAGTGATTGGTGTGCGCCATGCCAAGGTGTACAAGTTCTCATTCCGGCACCTGATGGCATTGAGTAGCAACACCTGAGACAGGACGGGCAACAGATTTAGCAGTTCAGAGTTGTGTGAGATTTGGCATCACAGGATGGGGCACATGTATCATAGGGCCTTGAATACATTGCGGGAGATCACCACCGATGTGCCAGATTTCAGTTCTGATCGGCTTGATGTATGCAGAGGATGTGCTATGGGGAAGTTTGCCAGATCCCCTTTTCCCAGCAGTGACAACAGAGCGACCGTGATCCTTGACTTGATTCATACCGATGTGAGTGGTCGGATGTCTCATGTATCCTTGAGTGGCTATGAGTACTATGTTTTATTCATTGATGACCACTCCAGGAAGACCTGGATTTATTTCTTGAAGACCAAGAGTGAGGTCTTCAAGCGGTTTCAAGAGTTAAAAACTCTTGTGGAGACCCAGAGAGGTAGGAAGATCAAGGTCCTCATGTCGGACAATGGAGGGGAGTATAACCTTGGTGAGTTTGTTGATTTTTGTGCTGAGGCAGGCATTAGGAGGGAGTTCACAGTTCCCTACAACCCCCAACTGAATGGGGTTGTGGAGAGGAAGAACAGATCCATTGTAGGGGTTGCCAAAGCCATGCTTCATGATCAGGGGTTACCTTTAGTTTTGTGGGTAGAGGCCTGCAACACTACTGTGTACTTGTAGAACAATTGTCCAAATCGTGCCTTGGAGAATGTGACTCCGGAGGAGGCTTTTTCTGGGAAGAAGCCTGATGTTGGGCACTTTCATATCTTTGGGTGCCTTACATATTCCTATGTCCCCAAGGAGAATAGGACCAAGCTAGAGCCCATTGCAGATAAGGGCATCGTTGTGGGTTATAGCGAGACCTCAAAAGCTTATCGAATTTATATTCCTGCACAGACGAAAGTGGTTATCAGGCGGGATGTGAAGTTCTAGGAGGAGAGAGCTTTCAGGAGGTCACGAGAGTTAGAGTATCCAGAGTAACCAGACCCTCAGGAGCAACTGAGTCAGTCACAGGGATCCAATGGTCAGGGATCAGGAGGTACATCGATTACAGTGTCAGGTCCATTAGTGAGCAGTGGCTCTCAGAGTTAGGTGGGTGGTTCTTCAGGCAACATGCAGGGCAGTCCGCAGAGCAGTTCATAGGTTAGTCCACTAATGGACAATTTGCACGGTACTTCAACATCTACAAGCACAGATTCAGGTATGAGGTCAGTTGGCAGGCCTTTAAGAGTTCAGGCTTGAGGATTCTTTCACTCCGATGGGAGAAGTATGCTTAGGGAAGAGGAAGCTCAAGTGGCTTCAAGATACCTTGCGCGAGGCCACATCAGTTGCTGGGCCAAAGAGTTAGGTTAAAGAGAGTAAACCACTAAGCGATTTTGTAGTTACATGGCATTGGTAACAAGCATTGTCGACTCTGAGCCTTCTAGTTATGAGGAGGCATCTAGCCAGCAGGTCTGGAGAGAGGCCATGATGGAGGAGTATTCTTCTATTATGAAGAACGATGTTTGGGAGGTAGTGCCAAGGCCTGAAGGTAAATCAGTTGTTACTTCTAGATGGCTCTACAAGATAAAGCATGTTGCAGATGGAAACATCGAGAAGTTCAAGGCTCGATTTTTGGCAAGAGGGTTCTCATAGGTAGAGGAAGTTTACTATGAGGAGACCTTCGCTTCGGTAGCTCGATATAGATCTATTCGCTCCATTATATAGATTGCAGCAGAGATGGGTCGGAAGATCCACCAGATGGATGTAAAGACCGCATTTCTCAATGGCTTCATTTAGGAGGAGGTTTATATTGTGTAGTCGTAGGGCTTTGAGGTGGATGGGAAGGAGTCCCATGTATGTAAATTGAAAAAGACACTCTATGGCCTGAAGCAAGCTCCTAGAGCTTAGTACTCGAGGATTAATACATACTTGTAGCAGTTGGGTTTCACAAAGAGTGAGGCTGATTCGAACCTATACTTCATTGTAGTGGGTGAGGAGCTTCTCATTCTAGTGTTGTATGTTGATGACTTGATCATCCCTGGTGCAGAGAGACTCATTGAGGGCTGCAAGAGAGATCTTGCTTCAGAGTTTGAGATGAAGGATATTGGCTTGATGCATTATTTTCTGGGATTGGAGGTGTGGCAGGAGGAGGGGCATTTCTCCCTGGGACAAGGGAAGTACATTGTGGATATTCTTAGCAGATTTCACATGGAGGACTGCAAACCCATGTCTACACCTATGATCACTAACTGGAAGAAGCTTCACGCTTTTGATTCCGAGTTGGTGGATCCCACTCTATACAGACAACTGATTGGTAAATTGATGTATTTGGTCAACACTCGACCAGATATATGTTTTGTAGTTAACACTATGAGTCAGTTCATGTGTGAGCCCAAGAGAGTGCACTGGGTGGCTGCAAAACACATTCTTCGTTACTTGCAAGGGACTGTGGATTTTGGTCTGGATTATAGATAGGGTGATGGAGTGAGACTGGCTGGGTACACAGATTCAGATTGGGTAGGTTGTGTTTCAGATAGGAAGAGTACTTCCGGGTGTTGTTTTTGGTTGGGTTGGGCAGTTGTGTCATGGATCAGCTGGAAACAATAGTCAGTTGCATTGAGCTCAGCTGAGGCAGAGTATATGGCTACTAGTTTGGTTAGTTGTGAGGCCATATGGCTTCGCAATATGTTGTTGGGTCTATTTGGTCAGGCATTGAGACCTTCAGTAATTTACTGTTAGGGTCCAACCCTAACCCCTTTATTTATGTAATAGGGTCAAGTCATAGTTATAGTTATTCAAAGAGTCAATAAAGCCCGTATTAATAATTGTAAGTGGGTGACCCACAGTTAAGAAAGGAACCACAGTTAGTTGCAAACGGGCCATGGTATTAGATAGATGGTATTGAGAGAACCATGGTAATGACCCGTGGTATTGTATGTATGAATCCTATATAAAGGATAGAGACTCCCCATTGAGACATATCAAGTCTTATTTTGTAATCGAGCTCTGCTCTGTTGGAGGTTGCCCCCTTGAAGAGGCAAGTTAACATTGCTTTCATCTCTTAATAATAAAATACTTGCTGGTTTTCTCATTTTGTTTTGTGTTCTAGGTTGTATTTCTTCACATATTTGGTATTCTGGAATTTCTCGCAGGTCAAGAGCATAACAAGTGGTATCAGAGCACTTTCCAGGGTCGGTGGTACCTATTGATTTGGGGTAGAATCGAATGTGCTCTAGAGACGAAATTTGGTGGAGAGGTTGGGGCACATGAGATCTCCAATGCCCAGAAAGGTGGGCAGATTCTAAACTGTTTTGGAGATATTAAAATAATTAATATTTTTAATGGAGACCTATGTCTAAACTTAGGGAAAATAAAATATTAAATGTGTATTAATATGAAATTGTGTTAGAATGGTCCAAAAGACATGGATCAAGCCAGATTTAATCTTAGCCGTTGATTAGGGACTTAATCTCGGTCGTTGATTTGTCAACAAGGAAATTTAAGAGGAGGCTTGAGGGTCACTTGGAGAACACACCGAGGGAGACCAGTCAGTTCAATTTTTGGAGCAGGGTTTACTGAGAAATTGAACCAGTGGTCTGGAGAGCAGTTAGGAGGAAGCAAGTACAAAACAAAGAGGTGGGAGATCAGTGCACACAAAGGCAGAAGAGGCAGACACAGAGCTAGAGGAAGCCATGCAGAGGCAGCAAAGGCTGCGCAGAGCTAGAAGGGCCTGTGTCATCCACACACAAGTTGCAGGAGTGATGCCAAAGGCGAGAGAGGCTGTGCAGAGCCTCAGTAGGTTGACGCAAAGGGTTTCAGGCTAACGCAGAGGTTAGTAGGGCCTACGCTCAGTTAAGAAGAAGTGCTGGAAATTTGTCTATTTGTGGGTAAGGCAATTTGGCACCCTATTGTACTAGAAAGTTGCTGAATAATAAAATCATCCCTTGCTGCACCGGCTTTCCCACATTGGGTTTTTCCGGGGACAAATGTCCAAAATAATTGTCTCAATGTGTGCATATGTTTGTCTCTGTATTACGGTGTGATATCTGCAATAATATTTATTTTACTGTTTATTGAAGTAATTTCATGAATAACTTGTGATGAAATAAGTAGAAAAAGTAAATCAGTTGTTGCAGTGATAGAATTTTCACATGGTATCAAAGCAGATAGGGAAAATCTGTTATGGGTCGAGACCACGATGCAGAGGCATCCACCTCAGGGGACTCACGCAGGTTTTCAGAAGATTGCACAAGAGAGAGAGATTTCGATTTCTCTATGTTTGCTTCCAGGTTGGAAGAAGAAGTGGTGTGCATGGGTAGTGCTGCATCATCAAAAGTACGGTATATAGATAGTGGAGCCTAGTGGCATATGACAGGAATCAGGGAGTGTTTCTCAGAATATTGAGAAGAGAAGATGAACTTGCACATCACCATGGGGAACAAGGCAAAGTGTACTCTAGTAGGAAAGGGTACCATAGTTTTTCAGACAGAATCGGGAGAGCGGTTCCGTGCCACAAATGTGCTGCATGTACCAGGATTGGGGATGAACTTACTTTCCGTGTCACAACTACAAGGCAAGGGCTTTGACGTCTACTTCATAGAGGAAAATGTATACGTCAAACACGCGAGCTGGAAAAAGAAAATGTAGATCAGGATCAAAAGTAATCGGTTGTATAGATTACAACTAGAATCTCCAATGGCACTAATAGGCAGTCATGGGGACAAATACTTGAACGAACTATGGCACAGAAGGATGGGTCACTTGCACCATGGAGCTCTGAGAATTCTCAGGAGCATTGTAACAGGAGTTCCAGATCTAAGTACGGAATGAGATGATGTATGCAGGGCAATGTTGCACGAAGCGGGGATGAAACGGGGACGTTTTTTGGAAGCGGGGACGCGGAAGCGCCATTTTCAAAAATCTAGGAAGTGAAGTGTCTCAGAAGCGTCTACTATATATATATATATTTATTTTTTTGCATTTATATTGAAAAAAATCCAAAATACCAAATTAGTTGTAGAAGACATGAAAACATGCATATTTTTACATAAATCAAGATAGATATGGCATCCATTGTACATCAATGATTAATTATTCCAGCATCAACCATCTATAATCTAGATTCCTCTTCTCTTGTCTAGCCTTTGCCTCTACTTCAATTCTATAGGGATTTTAGTCAACATTGCCTAATTTTGATCAAACACTTTAATCCAAGCCTTATAATATGGTAGAGAAAGCTTAACATGCTCGATCGATGATTTTGACTTGAGTGAAGGGTACATAATTGCTAAGGCCATGACAAAGGAGTTCAACAATCAATAACACCAACACTGGGGGGGGTACATATAGGGCTTGTTGCTCTTGATTAAATGCCAATCACATGCCCTCATACATGATATAATCCAATGAAACGCCACAACCCCATTGATCTTGAAAACTGTTAAGTCTGCTGAATTTTGAATGGGATATGAAATTCTATTTTCTCCATATGAAGTTCGATGATGTTGGAACCACTCTCAAACATCCTGAGTCATTTCATGGTAATGTTAAAAATTTAATTAAAAAGATGGAAATGAAAGATAAAGGAGAATGTCACTTTTACTTTAAGAATTTAATATTACCATTAGGGAGCGCCTTGGGAGTATTTGGAAAGTGCAGTTCCTCAAAAAACAGTTCGAAATTTCCAAAAACAAAAAAAGCCCCACGGAACCGTCCACCTTCTCTCGGATCTGCTCGCGATCCGTAGTGGATACACACCCAAACCTCCACAGATCCGCACCGGATCCTTTCTGGACCTGCGGATCGAGACATAGGAACCGCGAATCGGGCAGTAGGAGTCGCGGATCCAGGCCTCATCAATCAATTTTTGCAGGAATCGCAAAATAAAGATGATCCGTGGATCCAATTTTCTGATCCGCGGTTCTGCCAAAGGATCAATGGCGGATCTATATAGGACGCAGATCTACCTTTAGATCCTTGGGGGTGGACAGTTCCTGCAACATTGATGCAAGGGATGCGCTCTAGGAAAGTACGCCAAGGTGACATTTCCTAGGAGCAACCACAGGGCCAAGAGTGTACTAGGATTGATACACTCAGATATCTGCGAACCTATGTCCGTCAAAGCTCTCAGTGGTGCCGAGTATTTCCTTACCTTCATTGATGACCACTTGAGGGAAACTTGGATGAGGTTTTCTATCGATTCAAGGAGTTCAAGGCTCTAGTGGAGAATCTGACTGGTAAGAAAATAAAACTCTTGCACTCAAATAATGGTGGAGAGTATGTCAATAAGGACTTCACTGATTATTGCGCTAAGGAGGGCATCAGAAGAGAGTGGACAACTCCCTACAATCCAGAGTAGAATAGGCTGAAGCAGGCACCGAGAGCATGGTATGGTCGAATAGGCAGCTACTTGCAGAAGATGGGTTTTGTCAAGAGTGACGCGGATCCAAATCTCTACTATCTGGTTGTAGAGAACGAGCCACTTATCTTAGTATTATATGTGGATGATCTCTTCCTGACAGGATCATCCAGACTTATTGAGGACTACAAGAAGAATCTAGCCATAGAGTTTGATATGAAGGATCTGGGACGAATGCACTATTTCCTAGGGTTGGAAGTTTGGCACTAGAAAGGAGAAATCTTTCTTGGGCAAGGGAGGTATGCTACAGAAATCCTGAAAAGTTTCGGGATAGGAGCCTGTAGACCTATGGCTTTGCCAATGATCACCAACTGGAAGAAGATTGATGCTTTAGAAGACAAGGATGTCGATCCCACCCTATATCAACAGCTCATAGGGTCCCTGATGTATCTAGTCAATGTCACGCTAGATATTTGCTACGCTGCCAACACCCTCAGTCAGTTCATGGTGGAACCAAAGAGGGCTCACTGGGCAGCAACCAAACACGTTCTCAGGTATTTACAAGGAATAATTGATTATGGGCTCTTATACACCAAGGGGAAGGATATCAGGTTGAGTGGATTTACTGATGCAGATTGGGCAGGGAGTTCAGTGGATCGGAAAAGTACCTCTGGATATTGTTTCAACATTGGATCAAGAATGACCTCCTGGTGCAGTAGGAAGCAAAAGTCTGTGGCTCTGAGCTCGTCTGAGGCAGAATAAATGGCAGCAAGCACAACTTCGTGTGAGGCCATATGGCTTAAAAAACTGCTGGTAAACCTATTCAGAAGAAATATGGAGGCGACCAAGATCATGTGTGATAATCAGAGTTGCATCAAACTCTCTGAGAATCCAGTATTCCATGATAGGTCGAAGCATATTGATATCCGGTGTCACTTTGTTAGAGATTGTATCCAACGAGGAGTTGTACAGTTGAGCTACACTCCTACAGGGGAATAACTAGCAGATATCATCACCAAGGCCCTTGGAAAGTCAAAATTTGACTACTTCAGGGAAAAGATGGGGATGGTAAAGAACCCCTTTTAGAAGTAGTGTGTTAGCAGCACGAATGAAGAGGGAGTTGCAGTGTAGATGCAATGTTGGGAGAAAGGACCAGCAATAGCATGGATCCAGAGGGAGCTGTCGTACAGATGCAACAATGCTAGTAGCAGAGTCATGGGCAACAGTACAGGATGCAGTAGTGCAGAGGATGTTAGGCAAGGAGGCTTAACATCAACACAGGGACCGATGTCAGATGCTCAGGGTGATACTCAGTGAGGAGTATTACTAGAGCACAATCCTCGCTAAGAGGGAGTGTTGATTTGGGGTAGCATCGGATGTGTTCTAGCCATGAAATTTAGTGGAGAGGTTGGGGCACATGAGATCTTCAATACCCAGAAAGGATTTGGGCAGATTCTAAATAGTTCAAGAGATATTAAAATAATTAATATATTTAATGGAGACCCTAAGTCTAAACTTAGGGAAAATAAAATCTTAATGTGTATTAATATGAAACTATGTTAGAATGGTCCAAAAGACATGGATCAAGCCAGATCTAATCTTAGCCATTGATTAAGGACTTAATCTCGGCCGTTGATTTGTCAACAAGGAAAGTATAAGAGGAGGCTTGAGGGTCACTTGGAGAACACACTGAGGGAGACCAGTTAGTTCAATTTCTGGAGCGAGGTTTGCTGAGAAATTTAACTAGTGGTCTTGAGAGCAGTCAGGAGGCAACAAGTACGGAACAAAGACACGGGAGATCAGCACACACAGAGGCAGAAGAGGCAGACATAGAGTCAGAAGAAGCTATGTAGAGGCCGCAAACACCGCACAGAGCCAGAAGGGCCTTCGTCATCCACGCAGAGGCTGCAGGAGTGACGCAAAAGGCCAGAGAGGCTGCGTAGAGCCTCAGTAGGCTGATGCAGAGGGTTTCAGGCTAATGTAAAGGGCTTTAGGCTGACGCAGAGGTCAGTAGGGCCTATGCTGGGTTCAGAAAAAGTGCAGGAAATTTGTCTATCTGTGGGTAAGCCAGTTTGGCACCCTGTTGTACTAGAAAGTTGCTGAGTAATAAAATCCTCCCTTGCTGCACCGATTTTCCCACATTGGGTTTTTCCGAGGACATTAGTCCAAATTAATTGTGTCAATGTGTGCATATGTTTGTCTTTGTATTACGGTGTGATATTTGCAACAATATTTATTTTAATGTTTGTTGAAGTAATTTCATGAATAACTTATGATGAAATAAGTAGGAAAAGTAAATCAGTTGTTGTAGTGATAGAATTTTCACAGTACCTCCATTTTTGGCAGAATTTTTTTAGGCTAGAGACGTGTTCCAGTGTCTTTAAACCACTGGATCTGTCGTTAAGCGCATAAGCCTATGAATTTGGGGAGGCATGCACGCAAGAAATACAAGAGGTGGTCACGCTTGTTGGACTCCCTTGTAACCCCTGTGGGTACCCCTTCAAGTAGTAACGCATTGGACAGAACCGCGCACGGACTGCCTTCCACGTACCCTCCAGGTATATCAGAAGCTCCCTAGGCTCACCTGAAACCTCGCCTTTGATAAACAGTCGGCTGTCTTGCTGTTACAGTGCACCGAGAACAACACTCGAGGAGATTACTTGTGCGTACGATAGGGTAGTCGGGTAGTACGGCTAAGGGTACGGTTGATCCTCCTTAGTTAGTGCCCTGAAAGATTAGGTCGAGTGCTATTGTTGGACCCTTATGTATATTGCGATTTGTAGCACCTGACACTCCTTTGAGACCATGGTTCCCTCGACTCTCTGAATATCGCTCGTTATCTTATTTGCTAGATCAGATCTAGTAGTTGCGGTTATGTCGCCACTGCAACAATCAGATCCACCAATTGAGGTTCTACTGCCACAGTACCATTCAGACCTAGCAGTTGGGGTTCTGTCTGCCGCAGTCCAACTCACATTCAGCAGTTGGGGGTTTCGCAGGTAGATCTGACCATTTGCATAGTGAGGCTTGTGGTTCCTATAGTGTGGGCCGATTCTCGCAGGGCATTGGGCATGATCAAGTTTTCTGGAATTTGGCCACTACAGTATAAATCTCTTGTAAGCGTCTCGATTCCTCGGACACTTACAAGAGATTTAGCCCATCAAATTCAGGACGATGAGCTGATCGCAGTGGTATCATTCACTTGTCAACTTCAATTTTCGGGCTGTCCCAAATTTTTTCATAGTGATGACAAGTGACCAAGACCTGTGTATGGTAGAAACCAGTGCTCAAGCCATGGCCAATGAGAAGATCGAGCACCTTGAAAAACAATTGATTTCTTTCAAGGACCTAGCGGACTAGATCCAAAAATTCATGGATCAATTGAAAGTGGGCACATCGGCGTTGCATCCGGAGGCACATGGTCTTAATGAAGACCTTGAAGGAGAATCTAGTTGTCATATTCACTTCCATGGAAATCACCAACATTCCCACCCTCGACCACCCAAGCTGGACATGTATAAATTTGATGGTTGTAATTCGACAGTATGGGTAGCACAAATGGAACAATATTTCATTCTGAATGATATTCGAGATGATCAAACTAGACTACGTGTGGGAGCCCTTTACTTGGACCAAGAGAGATGGCAATGGTGGCAGTGGCATCGGAAATGCTATCCCGGGAACATAACTTGGCAGGTGTTCTCAAAATCTCTTTGTGACCGCTTTGACAGATACTCTAATTTTTTGGGTCGTCTTACTAAGCTTTGATAGACAAGCACAATAAAAGAATACATTGCAGCCTTTGAGACATTGGCCATCCGCACAAAAGGTCTAGGAGATGAATTCTACTTGGAATGTTGTGTAAGTGGTCTTGTTGACCACTACATGTCAACTACCCTTAGCAGTACACCCCCTTTTCTTCACAAAAAGGGATAGTGCTTGATTGACGTGTCCGTGCCATTCGACAGTCATCATCGACCTTATCATATTATGTTGTAAACCCAGTCTGCATGTGTAAATTGTAAATAATCTTAGTAGAGTTGAGTCATGTATGAAAATTGCCTAGGTGGACCTAATTTTCTAGTGATAATCTACGTTCTGAAGGTTTTTTGTCTCACCGATATATGATCGGCAGAGTTTTCCTTCAGCCTAACCCCAAAGCCGGAATGAATTTTATCATTAGAATCTTAGGGGCATCCTAGTGCGTTGATCTGCTAGATTATAGTTGGTCAAAAAACTGGGTGATCTATGAGGGTCTATGTCAAATGGGTTTTCCCCTTGAGATGTAAAATTGTAAAAGTCATGATGTAAAATCTCTTGAGGGTTAGAAAATGTTTTAATCCCCTCATAAGTCCTAAGCAATGTTACTTGGGAGCGGGAGCGGAAGCGGGAGCGGGAGCGACCATTTTCAGAAGCTCCCGGTTTGGGAGCGAATCCCGGAGCGATTTTTTAAAAATATATATATTTTTTATATTTTTTAATTTTTGATACATATATGTCAACAAAAACATGTAGAATGATGAAATAGACATAAAAAACATAAAAAAACATAAATTGATCATTGAACCATATCACATCAATCATCTAGAAATTATAATCGTCATCAACCTTAGTAAAATAATAAATTAAAATAGCATTCAATTCAATAACATTTATCATCATTGATCACCAAAGAAACAAGTTGTACTTGTAAGCC
>APFE031163084.1:86247-124007 GCA_000404065.3 Pinus taeda | reverse complement strand
GGTCTGAGTTTTATTTTTAGAATTTAGTTTTCATTTTTATTATAGTTTAGTTTAGTTTTATTTTATTTCAGAATAAATTAAAAAAATAAAAATAAAAATTCATAAAAAGTTTGAAAATTCATTTTTTGGAGTTTCTTTTGCAGTTTATGTTCCATTTCTCTATAGCTAATAAATGCACTTAAATGTTTAGTTAAAGTTAGCTATGTGAGAGTGGTAATTGATCAACATTTAAATTTTATGATCATTTAAAGCATTTAATTTTTCTTTAAGTTTAATTGCTGGATCATCGTTAAGGCATTGTGCATTTGTTGAAAATCTTACATCGCTCGGGTTATTTGATGATAAATTATTATTTTACATGAATTTATATTTCTGCAGCATTTGATAAATAATCGTTTAATCATTTATTTCATAAGACACTGGTCTATTAACTTAATTAAGTGCTTGTTGCCCCTCGTGTCTCCCAACCGAACTGGTCCCTAGTTGGTCATCCATTATCCCATAGGGTCTACCCCCCTCAGCCGCGGGAGACAGGCTTAAACGGAGAGATCGGGGATCAGGGTGACAGCCCTCGGTCTGAGCGTTGTCGTGACAATTTGTGCGACAACAGGTCTCAAAGAAGCCATTCAAGCACGTCCGGATGCACCATCCACCTACATGGATAGATGCTTGCAACAAGGCTATCGAAGTGGAATGTGCTTTAGCTGCCTAGTCTCCTCGTCCAAATTTCATGGCCAAGGGACGCCCCACCCAGGTTCAGGGCCCTACCCAAACACTTAAGGTTCAAAAGGTGTCTCCAGCAGAAATGGCTAAAAGAAGAAAACAAGGATTGTGCTACTACTGTGATGACAAATACTCCCAGGGGCATAAATGTAAGGAACCCAAATTCTTTCAAATTGATGTTATTGATCACAACTCATTTGAGGAAGCCTCACCTCTTGAGGGACCAAAGGACGAAATTGAGGAAAGCCAATTGGATAATGAGCTCCTAGCTACGCCAGAGGAACCAGTTATCTTGCTACATGCTTTGGCGGGCATTTCGGCGCCCCAAACTCTCAAAATTAGCGGCTTTATTAAACATCGCCCTGTAGTAGTATTGATTGATAGTGGCAACACTCATAACTTTATCCATCTGCAAGTCGCTGAAGCTGTTCATTGTTTTGTTAGGGCAGTCTCTAATTTCCAGGTCTAGATTGCTGATGGGGGGCAATGAAATGTGAAAGCCGCTACGAAAATATCAAACTTCAGATGGGAGACTACCACCTAAAGACCCACATGTTTGCGATTAACATGGGTGGTTGTGACATTGTCTTGGGTGCTGAATGGCTTCGCACACTAGGCTAAATCATAATGGATTTCCAGGAGTGATATATGAGCTTTAAGCAAAATGACCACATGCATACCCTTTGTGGACTCTAGGTAGGGGCTCCTTCTATCATCAGCTTGCATCGAATGGAAAAGTTTTGAAAAAGGGCCATCATGGAGTTATCGCCCAGTTTAATGCCATCCAGGCCATAGAGCCCACTACTACTTATATTCATCATGAGATGCAACAGGCCTTAAACCGTCACCAGCAGGTATTTTACAAACCTAAAGAGCTTCCACCCTCTAGAGGGGAACATGATCATAGCATCACTTTGGTCCTAGGGGCACAACCGCTGAATGTTCGCCCATATCGATATCCTTTCGCCCAAAATAATGAAATTGAAAAATCATCAAGGAACTCCTTGAAGCCGGTGTTATTCGTCCTAACATTAGTCCTTATTCATCACCAGTGGTCATGGTGCTCAAGAAAGATGGGAATGGCGCATGTGTCCAGACTTCTGGGCCTTTAACAAGCTCACTGTCAAAGACAAATTCCCTATCTCGGTTGTTGATGATCTGCTTGATAAACTACATGGTGCCCAATTCTTTACTAAGCTAGATCTTCACTCAGGCTATCACCAAATACGCGTGAAAGAAGTAGACATTCCCAAGACTGCTTTCCGAACTCATGACGACCACTATGAATTCTTGGTCATGCCATTTGGTCTCTGTAATACCCCATCCACTTTCCAAAGCCTCATGAATAACCTGCTGAAACCATATCTGAGAAATTTGTCCTCGTTTTCTTTGATGACATTCTCATCTATAGCCTAACCAGGGAAAATCATCTTTAGCATGTAGACCTGCTCTTGCAACTGCTCGGGACTCACAAATTATTTGTCAAATTGTCCAAGTGCTCTTTTGGCATGAAAGAGGTCGAGTATTTGGGACACATTGTGGGTCGTGAAGGTGTTTGGGTGGATCCCAAAAAGATACAGGCAATGCAAGATTGGCCCCAACCAAAAACGTTGAAGAGTTTCAGGGGATTCTTGGGTCTCATCGGCTACTATCGCAAATTTGTCCGCAATTATGGTCACATTGCTAGACCCCTCACTAACCTTCTCAAGAAAAATTCATTCCTCTGGACTGATGCAGCACAACAGGCATTTATGGCTCTCAAATAGGCCATGTGTTCGACTCTTGAATTGGCACTGCCCAACTTCACCAAATCTTTTGTGATTGAATGTGATGCTTCAAGTATTGTTATTGGTGTTATTTTAATGCAGGAAGGTCGACCCTTGGCTTTCACCAACCAGCAACTGAGTGGGAAACATCTGGGACACTCTACCTATGAGAAGGAGATGATGGCTATCTTTCATGCGGTAGATACTTGACGACCATAGTTATTGTGGTGGCGTTTCCAAATCTGCACAGACCATCAAAGCCTCAAATATTTTTTGGAGCAACGTTTATCCTCACCCTAGCAAAATAAATGGCTAGCCAAAATGTTGGGATATGATTATGAGATAATTCACAAAAAAGGGCGTGACAATGTAATGGCGGATGCTTTATCACGCCAATTTGAGGATGAAAGCACCCTGCGATCAATTTTTCTTCCCATACCAGATTGGATTGAAGAAGCTCGCAAGGAATGGTTTTCACACCCCTCTCCCTCCCAACTCATTAATAACTTGAGAGTAGATCCTAATTCCTCAGTTGGCTACTCTTGGAAGGATGAGATTCTTTGCTACAGGGATAGAGTAGTTATATTGCCGACATTGAACCTCAAAACATGCATCTTGGCAGAGTTGCACTCATCTCCCACTGCAGGCCATGCAGGCTTTCAGAAGACTTATGCTCGCACTTGTCGTTTTTTCTTTTGGACAGGCATGAAAACTGACATTCTTACTTTTGTAGTTGAATGTGATGTGTGTCAACACCACAAAGGAGAAACAGTCAAGTTACCAGGCACCTTACAACCATTGCCAACCCCTGCCTCCATCTGGACGGATGTTTCTATGGATTTCATTACAGGTCTCCCGAAGTCAAGCAACAAATCAATGATCATGGTGGTTGTGGACAAACTTTCTAAATATGCTCATTTTTGCGCTCTACCCCACCCATTTACCCCTACTTTGGTGGCTCAAACTTTCATGGACCAAATTTTCAAACTACATTGCATGCCCACTTCCATTGTGTTTGATCGTGACCCGACTTTCACTAGTAACTTTTGGCAAAAACTTTCAAGCTACAAGGCACCCAACTCCAACTAAGTACTTCCTATCATCCCCAAACTAATGGTCAAACTGAAGCAATGAACAAATGTTTGGAGACATACCTAAGGTGTTTCACTTTAGAAAAGCAACATCAATGGGTACAGTGGCTACCTTTAGCTGAATGGTGGTATGATAATAATTATCATGAAGCCACCAAGATGACTCCATATGAAGCAGTGTATGGCCAATGTCCACCTTCACCTGTTTCTTATATCCTTGGATGCTCTAAGGTGCAAGAAGTAGATCAACTCCTACAGAACCGTGCAACCATGCTAGCCCGTTTCAAAGATAATCTCGATCAAGCTCATAATCGAATGAAACAAAAGGCAGAACAACATCGTTCAGAGCGCACATTTCAAGAAGGGGATTAGGTATTCCTGCGACTGCAACCATATAAGCAAACATTGCTGAAAGAAAAGGGATGCCCAAAATTAGTTCCAAAATTCTACGAACCTTATCAAATACTTCAGCGCATTGGAGCAGTAGCCTACAAGCTAGCCTTGCCACCAACTTCAAAAATCCATCCAATCTTCCATGTATCATGCCTCAAGAAAGTGGTGGGGAACAATTGCAGAATTCAAACTAGTCTACCTGAATTGGATGAAGAAGGTTCACTCTGGCTCCAACCTGAACAGGTCCTCGATACACAAGAACAACATCTGCACGGCCACACAATCAAGGAAGTCCTCGTCAAGTGGAAGAACACCTTGCCAGAAGATGCGACCTGGGAACCAACCACTATTCTTCAGTAGCTTTCGCAGCGTCCGCCTTGAGGACATGGCTGCTTTTGATGGGGGAGGGCATGTTAGGGTCCAAGCCTAACCCCTTTATTTATGTAATAGGGTCAAGTCATAGTTATAGTTAGTCAAAGAGTCAATAAAGCCCGTATTAATAATTGTAAGTGACCCGCATTTAAGAAAGGGACCACAGTTAGTTGCAAACCGGCCATGGTATTAGATATATGGTATTGAGAGAACCATGGTAATGACCCATGGCATTATATGTATGAATCCTATATAAAGGATAAAGGCTCCCCATTGAGAAATATTGAGTCTTATTTTGTAATTGAGCTTTGCTTTGTTGGAGGTTGCCCCCTCGAAGAGGCATGTGAACATTGCTTTCATCTCTTAATAATAAAATACTTGCTGTTTTTCTCATTTTGTTTTGTGTTTTGGGTTGTATTTCTTCGCATATTTGGTATTCTGGAATTTCTCGCAGGTCAAGAGCATAACAGTTACTGTGATAATCAGAGTTGCGTAAAACTCACGGAGAATCCAGTTTTTCATGACAGGTCAAAGCATATTGAAATCAAGTATCACTTCATTAGAGACTATGTCCAAAAGGGAGTTGTCAAGCTTGAGTACATTTCCACAAATGAACAGGTAGTGGACATTTTCACCAAAGCCTTACCACGAGGCAAGGATGTCTACTTCAAAGACAAGATGGGAGTGGTGATGAACACTTTCTTCGGTAAGAGGGAGTGTTAAAATTTGGGTACCAGAGGACAAGTGGTTCCCTAAGGCTTTGATCTTTGGCCTAGGGAAAAGTGTCCAAATTTATTTGTACTTTTCTCCTAAAGTGACTTTATAAGTGGTAAAGTTACATTCTAAGTTAAAAGTGACTTTATAAGTGGTAAAGTTACATTCTAATTTAAGGTAACTTCATTAAAGTCAATGAAGAATTAGAAAGTGAAAAAGTGACTGTGGAAATAAAAGGCTAAGTGGGTCTTTATTTAACTGGATGAGTTAAAAAAAATAGAAAGTGAGAATTAAATGCATATTTATTCTCATCCCTAGATCTAAATGAATCTCAACCATTAGATCTTAGGGTAACCCAAAAAGTCATTTAAAGAGTAAAAGGAGAAGAGAAGAGAAAAAGATCAATTCATTCTTTCATTAGCGTTTGAGAGAAAGAGAAGAGAGAGCAAGGAGAACATTTTTGAGCAGTGTGGAAGTGAAGGAGAGCAGCAAAAAGACATTTCAACGAATCTGGGCAGCAACGTTTATTGGCACACATCCCAAAGCAAAACTATACAACAGGGAAAGGCAGAAAAATCGAGGAAGAGGGACATCAACAAGGGCATGAATTTCGAGGTAGATTTGGGCATGATTTTTGAGGTAGTCATACCACTGAAATCCGTACGGTCCGTACAAGTTATGGGCACATTTTTCGAGGCAAGCTATACAACATTTAACGCTGTTTTATTGCTGGAAAATTTTTGTTTTGGTTGTTCGCTGATTGGCATGATTTTCGAGGTGGAGTTCAAGCATTGAAATCGAGATAAGTTGTAATTTGTAGTTGCTGGAATTTTTACTGTGTATTTCAGTTTCTCTGTAAAACCATTTTCAGAAATTAAGAAGAGCTCTCAAACTGGTTTTCCCCAAGAGTTGTAGGGGGTTTTTCCAGAGTCACATTGACCAAAAATCACTGTGTTATTTTCTCTGTGTGGTTGTCATAATTTTGCCGTGTTTTATTTCTGCAATTTCAGCAGCGATGAAATCTTTAAGTTTGTGTTTTCAGAAATATATTGTCATTTCCAAATTTTAGAATTTTTATTATGCTTGGATTTAAAACTAAATGCATGGCATAAAAAAAACTGATAACTAGAGTGGGGGTTGAAATTTCTTCAACCAATGCTTTATATTACTGCTTAAAATAAAATAATACTTGCTCAAAAATGAAGTGCTTCAAATTGAAACACAAGTAACCTTGTCAATCAAACAAAATATGTTAGCAAGATATGATATCATATGCAAGATAAAAATTTACTTTGGAGAAATGCTTTCAAAACATAAAATCATTCACAAATCCAAAGGATGCATGGAAGCAACACAGAGTGACTTGTGAAAGAAAAATTTAACTTTACTTGCAAAATCGAAATAAGATGGTATTTGCTTAAATAAGATAATCAACTCAAGATATTTGCATTAATGACAAGTACATCAAATAATTTGCAAGTAAAATAACAAGATGTGTTAGCATGCAATGCACTTAAACTAAGATTGAATGCAATTATCTTGGTAGATTATAATCTAAATGCCTAATCTAGACGTGACCTTTCTTTTGACTATTTTGAAACAAGTCTCTTATGTGAGTTGTGGAAGGGGTCCAAAGAAAGACAACGAAGACTATATTAACAATACCTTCCTTGGATTACCCAACACACCCTATGCCTCTGGTGTTGCAGAGGCTGTGGCTTTGACGACTGCAAGGTCACCATGTTAACCACATAGGAGGGTCTATGCCCCTCAAGTTGATGAAATAAAGGGGTCTCTAAGAAATGTCTTTCAACCAAGCTTATGTTTGGAGTGTTGAAAAATGTGTAACTAGGTTTGGTCTTCATAAGTATGAAATGTATCTTTTGTAAATTATGAAGTGAAAAGAAATTATTATTACTATACTGTGGCTTTGACGACTGCAAGGTCACCATGTTAACCACATAAGAGGGTATATGCCCCTCGAGTTGATGAAAGAAAGGGGTCCCTAAGAAATGTCTTTCAACCAAGCTTATGTTTGGAGTGTTGAAAAATGTGTAACTAGGTTTGGTCTTCACAAGTATGAAATGTATCTTTTGTAAATTATAAAATGAAAAGAAATTATTATTACTATTATTGGAGCATGGGTTTCATGCTCAAGTTCTTTTATTTTATAGGTCAAGCACCCATTGAGTGCTTCAAGGGTTTGTCCTAGGTCTAGAAGTCAAAAGAGTCATTGTCATATATTGAAAACCCCAATAGGCACATTGTAAGTTGTAAAGGAAAACTATTTATGTCTTTAAATAGTCAGAATACCCTCCAAGATCAAGTCGGCCTAGAAGCTGTCAAGTCGGCCTAATTGAAGAGCCACGTCTACGCCTTGAAGAAGCCTATATAAGGAGAGGAACTCGTCCTCCAAAGGGACACTGACTGATCTCTCATTCTATGCGAAGAGGAAGATGAAGAAGAGGACCAAAGGAAGGACAAATAAGTGGTTGAAGAAGGACGAAGTGTTTTGGGATAATTCTCTATGTTTCACGTGCTAGAGGAAGCTAAGGTTTCTGCGCAAAGGTTTCATCAATTCGATCTTGATCTTGGAAGGAAGAAAGGAAAGAAGGCAAGCGAAGGCTACTAAGGGTATCTCTCAAGCCCTAATTCACAAGGAAAGGCAAGTAAAGGACAAAAGAAGGCTCTAGGAAGAAGATCAAAGTTCCCACGTGTGTCAGCAACAGTGGCAAAAGTTGAAGGGAAGTCAAACTTTCAGATCTGCAATAGGAGGTATAAGTTCTTGCAGTAGGAGGCCGAGTTGGGTTTGGCAAGTACAAGGTTTGCACGTTATCGCAAGAAGTTGATCTTGATCTTGGAGGGTACTGGTCTGAGTCATAAGGTCCTGGTATTCGTCAATTGAACGATCTATAAGAAAACAAGATATTAAGGGTTGTCACCTCAAGAGGAGGGGTTTTGGCCCTGGCTTGTAGCTCATACACTGTGTCACTGTTCTTATTGGTTTGGTAGATGTTTGATGTTTCTCACATTATAATAATAAAGATCAAAGCTAATAAGTGAAAAGAACAAAAACAGTTACCAAGTTGAAGAGAATTAACATATTCATTGCCCTATTGCATTCTCAAAATGGTATCAGAGCTAAGGTTAGCTAAGGTCATCATGAAGATCTTCTCTACATTAAAGAAGTTTATCAAGAAGTGTTCCAATATAGCAAGCCATCTCAAGAAAGGTATCAAGAAAGCATGGAGTCTCTTATTTTCTTCAAAGAAGGCATCAATCAAGGAAACACATGAAGGTCTCTTCTTGGCTCTCTTTGACACATTCTAAGAAGAAAACATTTGGGTAATTGATAGCTGTGCATCAAGACACATGACTGACCATCCAAAACAATTGAAGACCTTATCAAAAGATAAATCCACTTATGCAGCTGAACTTGGAGATAACAAAAGCTATCCCGTAAAAGGTATTGGATCGACCTCTTTAAAGATGGAGAATGGAAGCAACATCCACCTCAATAACATTCTATTTGTTCCAGGTTTGCATAAGAACTTACTTTCCATTTTAAGCTTAGAAGATAAGGGTGATAGGGTAACTTTCAATAATGGAAAGGTTATTATATGGTGTAAAGACTCAAGTATATAAAAAGCTAAAGTCATTGGCATTTGAGAAAGAAGACTTTACAGACTGATATCTCCTTTAGCCCAAGCTCTAGTTCACGTTGAAATTAGCCCATGTGAACTTTGGCATAGAAGATTTGCTCTTCTACATTTCAAAATCCTTCCAACCTAAGTTCCATAGTAGATGAAATACCTCAACTGAAAGAAGATCATGAAGGAGTATGTAAGGGATGTGCATTGGGTAAGAATACCAAGAGACCATTTGGAAGTAGTGCTTCACAGCCAAAAGAAATCTTAGATCTCATTCACTCTGATGTTTGTAGCCCTATGACTCCTAAATCACTTGAAGGTCATCTATATTGTCACGTTTATAGATGATCATTCAAGAAAGAACTGGGTTTACTTAATGAAAACCAAGGACGAAGTATTTACAAAATTTCAAGAATTCAAAGCTGAAGTGGAGAACCTTACAGAAAGAAGAATCAAGATACTAAGATCTGATAATGGAGGAGAATATACATCTAAGGAGCTAATAACTTTTTGTAAGGAGTCTGGGATTAAGAGGGAGTTGATAGTCCCATATAATTTCGAACAAAATGGAGTTGCAGAATAGAAGAATAGATCCATTGAAGAAAGTGTAAAAGCAATGTTACACGACTAGGATCTACCAAAGTTTCTGCGGGGAGAAGCCACGAAGACAACTGTTTACATTCAAAATCGAAGTTCTGACAGGTCCCTAGACAACAAAACTCCGGAGGAAGTGTTCACTGGAAAGAAGCCATCTGTAGATCATCTCCGAATCTTTGGTTGTCCTGTATATATCCATATACCAAAGGACAAAAGAAAGAAGCTAGATCCATCGGGCATGAAGGGAATGTTTGTTGGGTACAACAACTCATCGAAGGCCTATAGGATCTACATAAAAGAAGGACATCACATAGAAGTCAGTTGAGATGTCATATTTTATCAAGTATAACAATCGAGAAATGAAAGGAACTTCCCGTAGTCTCAGATGATGAAGAACTTCCGATATTTGAGGAAGAAGAAGAATCTCACCATGAAGAAGAAGGTCTTGGTGAACCTATTCAACCTATGTCATCCCAGAAACAAGGAAAATACCTAATTAGTTGAAATCTACACTACTTGATGCAGAGGGTCATGGGGCAGCGAAAGGCTTATTGAGAGAAAACAAGAAACCCAAGAGATATTCTAGGTATGTTGCATACATGACAAAACTAAGAGAAGCAAAACCATCCACTTTTGAAGAGGCTGTCAGTCATCAAGAATGGAAAGATGTCATGAATGAAGAGTATTAATATATAATGAAGAATGGAGTTTGGGAGATCGTACTTAGGCCCGAAGACGGCTTTGTGGTAACTTCCAAGTGGATCTATAAAATCAAACATGTGACAAATGGAAGTATAGATAAGTATAAGGCAAGATTTATGGCTAGGGGTTTTTTTCTCAACAAGAATGCATAAATTACGAAGAGATATTTGCTCCAACAACAAGATATATGACTATTTGTTCATTAGTTTCTTTGGCAACATCGATGGGATGGAACATTTATCAAATGGATGTTAAGACTACATTTTTGAATGGCACTGTTGACCATTATGTGTCAACTACCCATAGCAGTACACCCCATTTTTTTCGCAAAAGGGGTAGTGCTTAATCGACATGTCCGTGCTATTAGACAGTCATCGTCGACCCGATCATGTTATTTTGTAAACCCAGTCTGCATGTGTAAATTGTAAATAATCTTAGCAGATCTGAGCCATGTATGTAAATTGCCTAGGTAAACCTAATTTTCTAGTGATAATCTACGTTCCGGAAGGTTTTTTGTCTCACCGATCTATGATCGGCAGAGTTTTCCTTCACTCTAACCCCAAAGCCGTAATGAATTTTGTCATTAAAATCTTAGGGGAATCCTAGTGTGCTTCGAGTCTATTTAAAAGTAATCTAGAAATAATTCTAACTATTTGGTTAGGTTATTACAAGTTGCTTGATTTGCTAGATTATGTTTGTGTGGCAGAACTGGGTGGTTTATGAGTGTCTATGTCATATGGGTTTTCCCTCTTGAGATGTACAATTGTAAAAGTCATGATGTAAAGTGTCTTGAGGGTTAGAAAATGTTTTAATCCCCTCATAAGTCCTAAGTCCTAGGTCCTAGGTGATTTTCCAAAGGCTAAGTTCAAGGATCCAAAAAAAAAAAAATAAAAAAAAAAAAAAGATTACATAATAAAAATATAAATTAATAAAATAAAATAATTTCTTTTTTGAAAAAAATAAAATAAAATAATAAAATAATAAGTCAATGTTTTGAGTAAATAAATGCAGAATTTCAATTTTTTTAATATATTAAAATGCATTTAAAAATTCGATAGATGAGATTAAAAGGGATTTTGATCCTCATCGACGGTCGAGATCATTTTGACATGGATCACTCGAACTAGCCGTTGGGAATTATTCCTTTACATAGGGTGTTAGGGGTCATTTGAGATGATTCGATCTGTGAGTCTTGTGCTGAAGAAAGCTCTCTTGTAATCTTTTTCTTGTGCAATAAAGAAAGACTTTGGGGTTGAAATCTCGCTGGTGTTACTCTTTTGAAATGTTGTAAGCTGCTTCATTTTTTGCATAAATTTATTTTCAGCCATTAGTAATAGTTTGGTGAAGAGTGATGTTGAACACAGGTATCTTGTTTACTCACTAGAGTTTGAATGGTAATAAACTTTCTAAAAATAATGGTAGGTATCTCCATTGGATTTGGATTTTACTACTGTTTTTCCCTCTTTATTGATATTTGCAATGAATGTGCAAGAAAATCTAGATTGTAAGGATCAACAGGCGTTTGGGGAAGTTTTCGGCTGAACCAGCCAACTCCCGTAAAGCATTTTCCTGAGGAGTCCAACCAGCTTTGATCCTGGGTTTATCATTAAGTCTATTTTTTGAATGCATGAGAGGTTTTCTGAAGTATCTCATAGTAAATCTGAAATTCTGAAAATATTACTGTGGATTATTGACAAATCTGACTGCTTAAGAGTCGAAAATCTATAAATATTGTAATTGATTTGTAGGGTTTTAGTGTTAATCCTTGCATATATTATTTCTGGGTATTTTTGCTTTTGTTGTTATAGGTTTTGGAGCTGAAGATATAATCTCTTTCTGAAGCCAGATCTAGGCCTTGGAGGGTAAGATCTGGCCTCAACATCATTTTGCAGGGATAATCCTCAATGGGTTTCTTTTAATTTTTCTGAAGAAGGTTGAAACTATCTGCTTGCTGGGGTTTTATTTTCGGAAAAATTTTCGAAAGTTTTTTAAGCAGGCTGTGTGGAGCTCCTGGATTGTTACCAAGCTTCAGCATTACTTTCTATCAGCTCTTTTCCTCAAATCGCAGCTTCATTTTGCCAAGCTTGCAAGCGAATCTTCAGCATTGTCGTTGCCAAATAACCTCAATCCTCTCCAGTGCTGCCTCTTTTTCCTTTACGCATCTGAAACTCCTCTACGTATCCACCTGTTTCTCCATTAACCCTACGTGAAATCCATCTGCTGCCCATCGTTAACCATCCCTTCTCCTTCTTTGCGCATTTATTCTCCAGTGTCCAGGCTTGCAAAAACCCTCACGCAGTGATCCCGGCGCCATGCACATTGCAGCACGCTCCTCCTGCCTGTACGCAGAGTTGCAGATCCGCTGCCATTTCTCTCCATACTCATCCTGCGCTTGTGTACCATTTCAGTTAATCACCTGATCCATAGCTCCTTCAGTATTCTTTCTACAACGTTTTCATTTCATCTGCTGCTATCCACGTTTCATGCCTCTATTGAAACCCACAAATCCCTGCGTATTCAGCATCATCTTCTCGCAGCTCCCTTCAAACGAATCCGAATCTGTCCATCTGCAAAACACGTTGAAACCTCGTTTCCTCTTGCGTCGGCTCCCTTCAAATCTCTCTCAGCTCCTTCCTCGCTACGTGCTCGTCCCTCTCTCTGCCTGCGTCGAGCACCCCACCTCAAATCTGCAATTGCAAAAAAAAAAAATATACAATTTTCCCTTTTTTACGTTAGGATTAGAGTGTAAATTTTTCTTTTGTTACATAGTTTTTTTTGGGAATTAAGCTTTAGTTTCATTTAACTTAGTTTTTTTCGGGTTTTAGATTTTAGATTTAAATTTTATTTACTTAGGCTTTAGTTTAGTATTAGTTATATTTTAGTTTTTCTGTTGTCTTATTTTAATAAATCATAAAAAATTAAAAATTAAAAAAAAATCTCAAAAAAGCAAAATTCTTTGTTTATTTTCTTCATTTGTATTTATGTAGTATGGTTAGGTTTTAGCTTTAGGTATAGTTTAGATTAAATTTTAATTTTAGTGTTGTTCTATGTTGATTTTAAGTTTATAACTTTGTATCATAATAAAAAATAAAAAAAAGGGGCATATAAAAAGTTTTATTTATTTATTTATTTAGTTTTAGAATTAAATCTTAGATTTAGATTAGTTTAATATTTAGATTTTGAATTTTAGTTCTAGTTTTAGATTTATTAAATTTTTGCTTTAGTTTTAGATTTTGATTAATTTAGTTTAGTTTAGTTTTGTGATTCCAGTTTTTCATTTTATTTATTTATTTATTTTTCTTTGCTTAGTTCAGTTTTGGATTTGTTTGAAAATGATATAAAAAAAAAGAAAAAGAAAAAAGCCATTAAAAGTTTTCTTTTAATTTAGATTAGATTTTAGTTTTATTTAGGTTTTAGATTTTAGATTTAGTTAGTTGTTTAAAATTTTTGATTTAAAAAAACAATATTTAAAAATATAAAAAATAAAACATAAAAAAGGGTAATCCTTAGGCTTTTTATAGTTTAGATTCTTAGATTCAAGTTTTATTTATTTAGAATTTGTTTTATGTTAATCTTAAATTTATATATATATATATATATATATATATATATATATATATATATATCATAAAAAGTTGTTTCCTTTTGAATTTTTTTTGTGTCGCATTTAGTCCTAGCATATTTTGTCACGTTTTCAAATTTTGGTGTATTTTGCTAAGGCTAATATATTTTTTGATGTGGGATCATTTTTATGTGGTTAAACATACTTAAATGTTCATTTGAAGATTAGCTATATAAAAGTGATAACTGGTTAGCATTTAAAATTTGCGTGGTTATTTAAAGCATTTATCTTTTGAAATTTTAATTGCTAGATCATCATTAAGGCATTGTACGTTTGTTGAATATCTTGCATTTTGCTTGGGTTACTTGATGATAAATGATTGTTAATGGTGGAATTACAAAGTTCATATTTTTGCAGCATTTGATAAACAATTATTTAATCATTAATTTCATAAGGCACTGGTACATTAACCTCTAAAATCAATCAAGTGCTAATTTGCCTTGCCGTGTTACCCAACCCAACTGGTCCACAGTTGGTCATCCTTTATCCCATAAGGTCTACCCCCCTTAGCCGCAGTAAACAGCTTAAATGGAGAGATCGGGGATCAGGGTGATAGCCCCCAGTCTGAGCGTTGTCGTGACAATCTGTGCGACAACAGGCATAATAGATGAAGATGTCTATATAGAGCAACCCTTGGGATTTGAAGTTAAAGACAGGAAGGCATATGCTTGCAGATTGAAGAAAGCATTTTATGGCCTCAAGCAAGCACCAAGGGCATGGTATGCTAGAATGGATGCATACTTGCAAAGTATAGGCTTCACGAAAAGTGTTGTTGATTTGAACTTTTATATCAATGTTGTAGATGGAGGACCTGTAATCATTCTTCTGTATGCAGATGATCTTCTCTTGACAGGTGTAGAAGGTCGAATTGAAGAATGTAAGAAACAACTAGCAGCAGACTTTGACATGAAGGATCTAGGGCTGATGCATTACTATTTGGGACTAGAAGTCTGCCAAGGACCTAATGAAGTTTATTTGGGTCAAGGAAAGTACGTGATCAAGATGTTGAAGAGGTTTGACATGATGGACTGCAAACCTATTACTACTTCTATGATCACAAACTTAAAGAGACTAAGGAGTTCCAAATCAAGCCTTGTGGATCCTTCCAACTATAGACAACTAATTGGCTCACTGATGTACTTTGTGAATACTCGACCAGACATATTTTTGACAGTAAATATTCTCAGTCAATTTGAAGTGGAGCCAAGTCATGATCATTGGATAGCAGCAAAGCATATTTTGAGATATCTACGAGGAACCACTCATTACTGCTTGAAGTATGACAGAAGAAATAATGTCCACTTGTTAGGATATACAAATTCTAATTGGGGAGGCAGTGAACAAGATGGAAGAACCACTACTGGACGATGTTTTAGTTTAGGATCTTCCATGATCTCATGGATGAGCCGAAATCAAGACACAGTTGCATTGAGTAGTGTTGAGGCTGAATATGTTGTAGTGTGTGAAGTAAACAGAGAAGTGGTCTGGTTGAGGAAGCTGCTATCCGACCTATTTGAAGGACCAACGAATCCTACAGTGATACTTGTGATAACACCAGTAGTATACGTTTGTCTGAAGACCCAATATTTCATGGAAAGACAAAGCATATAAACAAAAAGTATCGCTATATTCGAGAGTTAGTACAAAATTGTGTGTTGCAACTACAATATATCTCCACTAATGAGTAGGTAGCTGACATATTGACAAAATCTCTTCCGAACAAGGGCTTGTGTACTTGAGAGACAAGCTTGGCTTGGTTGATGTATCCTCCCTAATTGAGAGGAAGAGATAGACACTACATTCTTGTCTTCACTTGGGAAGAAAGAATGGAGGATTACGTAACCATTTGGCATTCGATACTCTTTGACGATGTGGTAGGGTATCCAAGACAAGAGTACTCGTGGACCGATATTCTTTGAGGACTGGCTATCGAAGAAAAGAATATTCCAAAGAAGGTCATACTCGGTGAACAACGACGTGGAGTATGTACCTTGAGAGACAATGATGATGGTGTCTATAAATCATTGGTCTCACCATCATTGTGCTCTGATCTTGTGGAGAGATAGAGCTTTTAGTCATGGCCTTGTTATGTAACAATGTTGGTTAACATGATGCTAGATAGATGGATTACCAATCCGACTCTTTTTATGAGATCTCTTCAAATTGAGAATGACCATGTACCTCTTATGAATACCTCCCTAGTTAAGAGGGAGTGTTGAAAAATGTGTAACTAGGTTCGCTCTTCATATGTATGAAATGTATTTTTTGTAAATTATAAAATGAAAAGAAATTATTATTACTATTATTGGAGCATGGGTTTCATGCTCAAGTTCTTTTATTTTATAGGTTAAGCACCCATTGAGTGCTTCTAGGGTTTGTTCAAGGTCTAGAAGTCAAAAGAGTTATTGTCATATATTGAAGACCCCAATGGGCACTGTTGTCGCACAGAATGTCTAGGCACTGTGACAACGGCTCAGATCTGGGGTGATCACCTTGATCCCCAATCTCTTCGTTTAAGCTGTCTCTCTATAGCAAGTTAAGGGGGTTAGACCCTATGGAAAAATGGAATGAAGAAGAATTAGTTGGGAACCAACCAGTTCGGGAGACATAGTGAAGCGATTGCGTACTTGATTAAGATTTAGCAAGACTTATAGGATTTGATTAGATTTTAAACGATTGATACCAGTGCCTTATGGAGTCAACAATCTTGCTAGGGAAATGAAAACCAAGTAATTGAATAACAACTGCTGCTTAGATGTATGACTATCTTATATGAAATAAAGACCCTAAAACTAATGTGAGATGCAAGAATCTTTGTTAATTTTAGTTAAATGTCTATCTAAGTTTTAACCCTTCAATCCTTGGTATATTGAGCTTGATTTCGTAGTAATTGGCAGAAAGAAGATAAGGTGAAGTAGACTAAAGTGTGATTAACGATACCTATCCTGAAAATCTAACATACCCAGTGCCTCTAGCGTTGCAGAGAGCTGTGGCTTTGACGACTGTGAGGTCACCGTTTTAAGTACTATTAAAAGCAGGCTACTCAAGCAAAGATGGATGGATACCTATCTCTCTATCGACCAAGCTTATGTTTGGACGTAAATTTTATTTATGCAAAACTAACTTATATGCAAATGCACCAGATGATGAGAAGATGAGATGAAGTTAGATGCAAGGATGAAAATATGCTTATGTTGCAGAAACTTCCAATACCCAAATGAAATGTTCACTTTATTAAATGAAGACTCAAAATTAATCCCCTGAAGGTATTACAATTAGAACACAAACTTATTTCAAATATTTCTGATACAGTTATAGCTCAAAGAGAACAAAAACTTCCTTGCAATTAATATCAACAAATGCTCAAAAAATACTTAGTTCATGAAACAAAGGATATGCATTTTATCACAATTCCATGACAGAGTACTTAATTTTCAGAAATTAAGTTTTAGGATAGCAGTAAGAAAAACTTTATGACAACAACAATATGACAATGAAAACAGTAAGCTATCAATGATATCTTTATGCCAAAAATTTACCGAAATTTTTCCAAACTTGCCCACATGAATTATAAAAAATTTTCAGCCTGTTATGATGTGATTTCCAGAATTATATCAGATCTAATATACTTATTACAACCAGCAATTAAAACATGAAATAAGCCTAATGATGAATGCCCAACTTAAGAAATTAATTCTTTAATGTATCAGACAACTTAGGAACTGATTTTAGGTTAACCCAAATGAAATTTTTCCACTGTTATATTTCAGACTTCAGAAATAGAATTATTCAGAGATAACAGTGACCCAAAATGTAGATTTAGGCTAAATTCTTGATACACATCAAACATAAATGACTTATTAATGTATTTAGCAATTTTTTAGTTAATTTCAAACCACTTATATGTGTTTTTCACCATTATTAGAAATGTATATGACTGCTGTAGCAAACAGTGAGCAAAAAGATGGTTTAGAGATCAAACCCTTAGGCCCTAGGCCTTGAAGATCACTTGCCCAAGTTGCCAAAAAAAATTCAATACTTGAAACAATTTTTTTACCAAAATTTTCTACAAAAACCCATCAATGATTAACTTCAGAAAATTTAATATTCAAATCAGAAATCAAGTAAGGGAATCTAGGGCCAATGAGAGCTAGCATTAGGCCCAATAGAACTAGTGTTTGGGCTAGGAGAAGGCAGATCTGGACTTAGGAGCCCCAAAACTTGAAACCCTTGTTCTGAAAAAATTTATTTTGCTTCAGATCTTCAGATTTATTGCAAAATCTTCAATGGCTGGCCTTGTAAAAACATTTGGGATAAGATCTTGCCCTCCAGGGCCTAGATCTGTCTCAACACCTCCAGATCTGCTTGAAAAATCTTAGATCTGAAGATTTATTTGGCTGATTTCTTAGATCTATTCCCGCAAACAATCTTTGAGCCCAGATCTTGCCCTCCAGAGTCCAGGGTCTAGATTTAGCTCAGATCTGAAGATTTACTTGGCTGATTTCTCAGATCTATTCTTACAAACAATCTTTGAGCCCAGATCTTGCCCTCCGGGGTCTAGATCTAGTTTAGATCTGAAGATTTTCTTGGCTGATTTCTCAGATCTATTTCTGCACAAGTGAAAAAAGAAAAACCCAATACCCAATATGTACAAAAATAGAAAAAATACCAAAAACCCAAGTGTTAAAATTCAAAATTATGCTACAAAATTTCAGATCTACATAAGTAAATAACAGATCTATATAAATAATTTATAGATCTATACAAATAATTTACAGATCTATCAAATCTGAGGAGTATAAGTCCAACTCCGCTCTCAGATCTTATAATCTGAGGCTCTTAATAGCCAGATCTATCAAAAATTTCACAAAATATTTAAAAGATTTTGAAATTTTAGAGAGGTACTAGCCCAAAAACACCCTGCAGAAAAAAAGATTATCGTTAGATAAATCCTGAGACTTATATGAAGTAGGTTCTTCAGAAAATATGTGTTGAGAGTTGGCTGATTCAACCGAAGACTATCCCAAACGCTCAATGAGAACCTGAGAGATCTTCTGCAAACACTAGATCAACCATCAAATCAAGTAGATAATAGAACAACAATAAAATTATGAAAAAATAGAGATACCTGCTACTTCAATCAAAATTAAAAATGTTACCCATCCAACAAATTGAATAAGACACCTCTATTTAGATTATTCTAAGAGAGCTATTGATTGATAGTTTTCACATAATATTAAGAGAAAGTTAAAACAATGTTACCATAAATTCATGAAGAGGAACACTACAGCACGTAGAAACCACAAAGACTTTTGCATTAATTCAAAAAAGTATACAAGAGAGCTTGAGAGCTTAGTACACGATCCAAAGATCGGATCATCCTGACTGACAAAATGACCTCCTATTTAAAGATAAATCCTCCAAAGGCTAGTTCGAGTAATCCACGTCAAAGCAATCTCGACTGTTGATGAGGATCAAAATTTCTTTTAATCTCATCCATCGAAATTTTAAATTATGAGGAAATTTGAAATTTTCAATTAAATGTATTTTAATTAATTTAAAATTAAATTTTTGAATTAATTTCCTCAAAATTTTGACTTTGACTTAACTCCAGGGACCAAGGGCTTAAAATTTAGCAAAATAATTAATTTACCTTAGTCCCTGGACCTCTTAAAATTTAATTTTTTAAGGACCAACGAATTTTGCCTTCGAAGAATTTAAATTTACATAGGACCTAGAATTAATTAAATTTCTAGCTTAGGATATTAATTAATTTTGGCTATAAAATTTAATTAATTAACCTATGAGGGGATAAATTATTTTTCTAACCCTCAGAACACTTTACATCATGATTTTCACATTTTTTACATCATAAGGGGGAAACCCCATCTGAAAAGGACCCTCATAGACTACTCAGTTCCACGACACAAATATAATCTAGTAGATCAAGCAATTTGTAATAAAATACCCTAACCAAATAGTTAGAACCATTCTCAAATCACTTTTACATAGACTCGATCTAGAACACTAGGACTCCCCTAAGATCCCAGTGACAAAATCCACTCCGGCTTTGGGGTAAGGCTGAAGGAAAACTCTGCCGACCATCCGAGAATGGATTGGTGAGACGAAAAACCTCCCGGAATGTAAATAGTCACCAGAAAAATAGGTTTACCTAGGCAATTACATACATGATACAGATCTGCTGAGATTATTTACAATTTACACATGCATAAAGGGTTTACAATATAACATGATGATCATGTTGATGATGATAGTTAAACGATACAGACACATTGATCAGGCGCTATCCCTTTTGTGAGAAAAGGGGGTGTACTGCTATGGGTTGTTGACACGTAGTGGTCAACAGGCACATTGTAACTTATAAAGAAAAATTATTTCTCCCTTTAAATAGTCGGAATACCCTCCAAGATCAAGTCAGCCTAGAAGCTGTCAAGTCGGCCTAATTGAAGAGCCACATCTACCCCTTGAAGAAGCCTATATAAGGAGAGGAACTCATCCTCGAAAGGGACATTGACTCATCTCTCATTCTATGTGAAGAAGAAGACGAAGAAGTGGACAAAAGGAAGGACGAATAATTCCTATCTTTCATGTGCTAGAGAAAGCTAGGGTTTCTGCGCAAAGGTTTCATCTAGTTCGATCTTGGAAGGAAGAAAGGAAAGAAGGCAAGCGAAGGCTACTAAGGGTACCTCTCAAGCCTTAAATCACAAGGAAAGGCAAGCGAAGGACAAAAGAAGGCTCTAGGAAGGTGTGGCAGTAGCAGTGGAAGGGAAGTCGAAATTTCAGATCTGCAATAGGAGGTCGAAGTTCTTGTAGTAGGAAGTCGAGTTAGTGCAATTGGAAGAGATTTACCTGCGTTTGGCAAGTTCAAGGCTTGCACATTATCTTAAGAAGTTGATCTTGATCTTGGAGGGTACTAGTCTGAGTCATAAGGTCTTGGTATTTGTCAATTGAAAGATCTATACGAAGAGAAGAGATTTAAGGGTTTTCCCCTCAAGAGGGGAGGTTTTGGCCCTGGCTTGTAGCCTATACACTGTCACTGTTCTCATTGTTTTGGTCGATGTTTGATGTTTCTCACATTATAATAATAAGGATCAAAGCTAATAAGTAAAAAGATAACACAAACAATTATCAAGTTGAAGAGAATTAACATATTCATTGCCCTATTTAATTCTCAACAAGAGACATTCAATTAAAATGCAACTATGCTAATATGCCCAAGTGGGATGCAAGTAAGTTTATTAGTGCTTGATAAGGGGAAATGCTTCAATTAAATGGAAATATGCTCAACAAGATAACTTGGATAATTGCTCCAAATAATGCAAGATAAATAAACTTCACAAACATATAAGATTATAAGTTGCTCACAGTAAATGCTTTGACAAACGAAAAACTCATAACCACTAAAGCAATGAAATGAAGTTTTCTATTTATATGTTTGCAAAATGAGTAAATAACTTAAAATAAATGAGCATGTAAACAATGAGTTTATTATGAGGCCAACATGAAGCAAATTGTCAAACTAACTAAATCAACTTTGCTACTTGAAATGAGATGCTTTGCATAAAATAAAATAAATTGCTCCAAAAGTAAAATTCAGAATTGTACTTTAAAACAAAACTTGAAGTGGCAAAGCATAAAATGAAAATAAGTAGCCAAAGCAAATTCAGAAAATTAGATTGTAAAGGTGAGGTTGTGTTAATTTTAAGACATGCAAGCTGAAAAACTAAAAAACAATTGCAAGATCAAACTACTCACATGTTTCTCCTTTTGAATAAGGAAAAAATGATGCCTTGGGTGAAAACCCAAGCTCCCACAAGAAAAACTAAACTTTTATTAGATGTTACAAGATGAGGAACCTTCCAAGAGATCTCTAGCAAAAATTCAAGAGGAATCTATACAATGTACGAGGCTTCTCAAGCTCTAGATTTCCTTCTTGAAAATCGAATTCAGAAAATGAGGTAAGTACAATGAGAATATTCTCAAGATTTGAGAAATTAATTGTCTCTTGATGTCCCAAAGCTTTGCTTCCAATGATGAATGAAATTTTGCACAAGGCAAGGAGCCAATCCTCCTCAAATGCCCATGGCCTTGCCAAATAGCAGCCTTCCTCTTCGTCCACGACCTCCTAAAAAAATCAACTTCGAATGGGATTAGGAGGTCCTACAAGGAAATGGTTAGAGTTTGTATGATCCTTCTTTGATGCTCTTATCACGAACACTCTTCTTATGGGCTACAAAATCAAAAGACAAATTAGTGTAGAGAGAATATATAAAACAACTAGATAAAATACAAATAGTATACAAAAAACCAAATCAAGTGATGAGAGTGAAACCCATCACTTGGTTTAGTTTAGAAAAGCTCTCGAATAGCTAATATAAATCAATGAAGCACTATCTCAAAAGATTTAAATTTTAAAATGATTGTTTGTCTACAAACTATGCCTAAACAAATCACTGCAAGACAATTTTTTTGTAAGATAAACTATAAAAATCTAAATAACAAATGAGAGTTCCTTTGAAGGTGCTTCAAGAGTGGGTTGGTCTCCCAAAGACTTCCTTTCATGCTTGATCCAACAAAAAATCTTCTACAGTACTCAAATCAAACATTAGTCTATATAGATTTAAATGAACAAACAATGAATTGAAACTTCTAGAAATTTATCTAAAAATAAGCTATAACTCTCAACATCTAGAGCCTACTCTCAAATCAAATGCTAACACGAGATAGCTTTGCACTAGCAAGTTTACTAGAATATATGGAAAATGAAATAATTCAAAGCATAGAAAAGACTATACCAATATTTCGCAATGCACCATGCTCTAAAGGAAGAACACCTATGAATGGACCCCCAAAGTCTTTTTATTAAAGCTCTTGAAAAGTGTACAAAGTAGCAGCACTTCCTCAAGCACAATAGTTAGTAACAAAGATACAAAGTGAGAGCTGAAAGCTCTATTAGATAGGAGAATGGGAGCAAATCCCAATGAAAAACCATGCACCGAGTGTGATGATGACAATCCCAAAGCTCCTCCATGCAATTCGATTTTTCCCAAGTGCCATTCGAATTTCTCCAGAGAGGCCCAAACTCGTTGTCGAAGAAGGGACAAGCGTTTGTGGGAGTGGAGTGGTGGGAGACCACTCTCCACTTATCTTTATTGGAACTCCAAGTCTAAAGCCCACCAAAAGTTGAATCATCAAGCCAATTCGAATTTCTCTCCTCATTAAAAGCATTTTTCCTTGAGAAATTCGTGGTCCCCTAAAATAAATTTGATTTTCTTACAGCACATGTCTTTTATTTAAATTTAAGAGTCCACATCACCTTGGAACTTCACTTTAACTCAATGATTGTCCACCTCATTTCCACGTCATTTAGCATGTGTGGATATTTATTTTTCTCCATTTATGTAATTGTTGGTTTAATTTATTGCCACATTTGCCATTAAACTTAGGAAAAATGGGCTTTGAGGGTCTAGAACACATTTTTTACCCTTCAAGGTGTGTCATAGTAAAAAGTTGAGGGTATCAGGCTACGTAACCTGACACAAGGATTCAAGGTTCATAGGATACGGGGATTCGAGTGCCAGATACGGACACGTTGAGCCCCCGGAACATGACACTTAAGATTCGTTATATATTATTTTACTAATATATATATATATATATATATATATATATATATATAAATTAGATATTTTTTTACACAAATTTTCATTAATGATACAAATTCATTGATTTCAAACATAGATCTTCATCCAGATGTTAGTTTTATTGTTTGCAAAGTAAGTTACTAACATTATAGCATGCATAGTACATACAAAATTCAAATACATGTCACATAAATCATGATTGATAAATGAAAGACAACTTACAAAATAGTAAGATAAAGACATTGACCACTGTAGTTTTCTCATTGAGTCATCAAATCAAAATGTGTTACATAGGTAGTGCAATGCCAATGGCAAATAGAAATAGAAAATATAAAACAACTACAGGTATACAAGCCTCAAGGCAATAGGTAGCCCATGACTCATGAGTCATCAATCCTCATAGTCATCATCATAATCAACATCAATGTCCTCATCATCATGGTCATCACTGCTCTCCTCTCCATCCTCCTCCTCCCTTGTATCCATAGTCGCCTCTGCATTTGTTGGTGCGGAGGATGACCCCTCTAAAATATCACCGTCATCAAATCTAACAGGCTCTAGCACTGGATCATTGAGATCCATGTTGGCCAATGCCAACTCAACACTATTGTCCAGACCTATATCATCAGGAAAGACATCCCACATCTTTGTCTTTCGCCTCAACCACTCCTCCCTCTACTTGTAAATATGACGAAGGTTGGTGTGCACATACACCATTGTCTCTGCCCTAGACTGCTCAAGCCTGCTCTTCTTCACACTATACAAATTCCCATATGTGCTCCAATTTCTCTCGCAACAAGAAGATGAAGTCACTTGAGAGAGGAGCCTCATGGCTAACTGCTGAAGAGGAGGGCTTGTTGCCCAATGATTTGCCCACCAAGAATAGGGCTTCTTAACCCCCTGTCTCTAATCACATCATATCCTACAAATCGACCAGTGCCAATAGAAAACTCTGCAAAGGCATCCTCCACCTGATCAAGCAATGCTCTATCCTGGAAAACCCGCCTGAATGCATCTTTCCTCCCCTGTGAGATTTCACCATCCATGTGAGGAGGGAATTTGTGGGAAGGTCCACCATTCAACCACTTATGGCTGTAGTATTTTGGGTTCAATGAGTGAGCCAAACAATGTAAAGGTGTGCAATTCTTGCCCCATATCCTGACAAGAATATCCTGTATAATACCACAGAAGACCTCTGGTGATGTCTCATACTCGGGGCACTCACTTTGTAGAATAATGCTCCTCACAGTCTCAATCATGGAATCCCATCACTCATAAACCTCTCCTAGGATGGGTTTGTCTGTATCTGCAAATCGAAGCAAAGAAATGATAGGGTCCATGATCTGAATAATTAGATCTACCCTCTCCCACCAAGTATCATCTAACACTGTGTCTTTCACTCTTTTAGAGGCTACTTGATCTGTCTTTCTCCAAAAGACCAAAACTCAGAAATAACCATGGCCCCAAGAGCGGTCTTGACCTCCCTCAACCTCTTTAACATGATGAATGAAGAGGCAAACCGTGTATCAACAATCTTCAACAATGATAGATTATTGTACTCCTTGTAGATAGTGAGGGCATTTGGATGATTTTGCACAAAGTTACGGATATGTTGTGCATCCTCAATAATGTTACCAATCCAAAGCACATCAGAAGCAATGGATTTCAGTGCTAAGTTCAATGAATCGACAATGCAAGGTGTCCAAAACACTTGTGGATATTTAGCTTCCAAAATCATGTCAGCAGCCTTGCAAACAAGTGCATTATCTACAATGATTTGCACACAAGAATCAACACCTACATATTCAATAACTTTAATCAATAACTCACCCATAAATTGCGCATCCTTGTATTCTCCAAATGTATCCACTGCTTTCAAGAAAACTTGACCATTCAAGGAAGACACCATGAAATTGATGAGTGGGTGTCGTGTTGGATCTATCCATCCATTAGAAACAATGCTAACCCCAGATGTTGGCCATGATGCTTTAATAGGCTCAAGCGTTTTTTGCACCTCTTTTTTTGCCTTTGTCAACAATGTGGTTCTAAGCTTTTCTGAATCAAGAGGCACATACCATGATGGAGACCCATGAATTAGAGCTCGACACAGCTCAATAAATAGAGGTGAGTGTGCAACATTAAATGATATGAAGTTTCGATAGAAAAAGAAAGCAATGGTGAGATCAAGCTCTTCCCGTTTCTCTTTTTGAAATCTTGTCCAGTGGACCAATTGAAATTTCTTTTCTTTTTGCTGCTTGTCCCCCAATAGATCTCTCAAATGGAAATTTAGTGGTGCCTTTCCTCAAAAATGGAAGGGGGTCTTCATTCTTGGATTTTATTGATTTTGCAGCCACATTTGCCATACCAATAGTGAACTCTTTTTCCATTTTTTTCCTCTTTTGTAAAGGAACAATTTTACAAGCTCCAACTCCACAACTTGGTAAAGCCAAAAAATGGCCTTTTACACGGTAATATGTGCTTTTGAAAGAACTGTGGCAAAAGTTGCATCTCCAATTCACATTGCCTCCTCCCTTCCCCTTGGTGCTTGTCCCATCCTCTTTTGTGACATATTTCCAGAAGCGATATTTCTCAATGTTGTCTTTAGGAGGAAGTCTTCCCTCAACATTACTTGCAGCAGACTCTGATGATATTGGAGCAGAAGGGGCATTTCCAATGGAGACACTCTTCCCCTTCCTTTGCTCCCTACCTGCTGCCCTTGATTGAGCCATGAATACTATAAAATAAAAAAACAAAACATGCACAAATTTGTAAAAAAATTCATATACAAACTGCTGTAATAGAAATGCAAAAAAATAGAGGAAATGTGTTGTCGCACAGATTGTCACGACAACACTCAGACCGAGGGCTGTCACCCTGATCTCCGATCTTTCCGTTTAAGCCTGTCTTCCACGGCTAAGGGGGGTAGACCCTATGGGACAATGGATGACCAACTGTGGACCAGTTGGGTTGGGAGACACGAGGGGAAACAAACACTTAATTGATTTTATTAAGTTTAATAGACCAGTGCCTTATGGAGTTAATGACTGAATGATTATTTATGAAATGCTTGCAGACATATGAACTCATTAACAATCATTTACCATCAAATAACTCAACCAAAGATTAACTTTTACCAAATGCGAGATAATCAATAAATGCCCAATGGCTTAACAATATTCCAGCAATTAAAATTCGAAAAATTAAATGCTTGAAATAACCATGTAATTTTAAATGTTAACCAGTGATCACTTTCATATAGCTAATCTTCGAATGAACATTTAAGCATGTTTAACCACATAAAAATGATAAACATTAATCCCACATCAAAAATTTATTAGCCTTAGCAAAATATACCAAAATTTGAAAACGTGACAAAATATGTTAAGACTAAAAGCGACACAAAAATAATTCAAAATTTTTATATTTTATATTTTTATATATATATATTTTTTTACTTTTTAAATGAAACTGAAAATATCTAATTAAAACTAAAACCTAAGTTAAAAATTAAACTAATAAATCAAAAGCTAATGGCAATATTAAACAAAAAAAACTAAAGATTAAAACTTTTTATGCTTTTTAGGGACTTTTTATAATTTTTTTTTTTTTTTTTTTTTGTTAATGAGATTTTTTTTTAAAACAAAACTAAAATTCTGGGATTTTAAAACTAGAACTTATGAAATCAAAAGTAAAAGAGAAAGTCTATCTCTAAATCTAAAGTCTAATAAAAATAAAAAGGAACTTTTTAACCTTCTATGAATTTTTTTATCTTTTATGAAACTGAAAATATCTAAATTAAAGTTAAGACCTAAGTTAAAAATTTAAACTTAAAGCTAATGACAATTCTAAACAAAACAAAAAAAAAATTATGCCCCTTTTTCTTTTATTTTTTAATTTTGGGGCCTTTTTTGATATTGTATTTTTTTATGAGAATTTTGATTTAGGTGAAAATCAAACAAAGCTAAACTACAACAAAAATTTAATTTTAAAACTAAAACTAAACTACATAAAATTATACGCACAAAAAACTAAACTAAAATGAAAATGAAAAAAACTTCAAGCATAAAACCTAAAGTCGAAAATGAAGTGTGACGGATATACAAACGAGTGCATACAACTAATCCCAGCTACAAACGTTAAAGCTATATAAAAAAAATTCAAAATCAAAAAAATAAATGCTAACCGTAACCAAACTAAGCATAGATGTGGTGATAAAAAAGATGAAAATCGTAAATGTGTGGCTGCTTGTTGTTTTGTGTAGGGACTGGATGAGGGAAGAAGAGAGCTCGATGGCAGGAGACGATGGAGCAAGGGAAAGAATGTGAGAGCAACAGATGAAACAATGGGGGAATGTTTGCTGTTGTATTTGCAGGTTTGTGTGTGGGAGAAGACAATGACTGTGTGGAGAGCTGAAGTGTATTGGAATAATAGGGCGATATGAACAACAACAAAAAAGAAATTTCGAATTTTGCTGTGCGTGCGAGTTTTGAGCGATGGTGAGAGCTGGAGCTGCATGGGCAGTGTGAAGGAATCGATTTGGGGCAGTCGGAGAGCAACGCAGAGAGTGAGTTGTGGGTTTGATGGAGATGAGGAGATCCGTAGGATAGGGAGAAACTGTGTTTGGATAATGGCAACAACTTTATTGATCTGGACAACTTAGGAATGGTGATAGGAGCTACGTGGGAGCAGTTGATACGTTGAAAATAACAACGCTGCGCAGAGAAGAGCTGAGGCAGGTAGCGGAATGAAGGAGATTGAGAGAACGCTGAGGGCTGTGACTGCGGAAATATATATATATAATATATATATATATATATATATATATATATATATAACAGAATGTAGATTTGCATCAAAAATTTCAAAATGCCCCTGTAACACAATGAAACCTTGAGCAATAGCAAGGAGCTGATCAAACCCTCGGAAATCTTCGAAAAACCCTGCAACTTGTAATGGAAAGACAAACACCCGGAGAATATATGCAAGGATTAAAACTAAAACCCTACAAACCAGTCAAAAAATTACAATATTTACAGAATTATGGCTCTACAACAGCTAGATTTGTCAGTAATCCTGAATAATATTTTCAGAATTGCAATTTTACTATGAGATACTTCAGAAATCTCTCACGCAATTCAAAAAATAAACTTAAGCGATAGACCCAAAATCGAAACTGGTTGGGCTCTACAAGAGAATGCTTGTCGGGAGTTGGTTGGTTCAGCCTAGAACTTCCCCAAACGCCCATTAATTTTCTCAATCTGGATTTCCTGCAACTCACTTCAACTATCAATAAAGATGGAAAAATAGTACTAAATTCCAAATCCAATGGAGATACCTGCCATTACTTTCAGAAATTCTATTGCCATTAAAACCCTAGTGAGTGAACAAGATACCTATGTTCAACATCACTCTTCACCAAACTACTACTAATGACTAAAAATAAAATTATGCAGAAAATAAAATAGCTTACAACACTTCAGGAGAGTAACACCAGCAAGATTTCAACCCCAAAGTCTTTTTTTATTGCACCAGAAAAAAGTTTACAAGAGAGCTTTCTTCAGCACAAGACTCACAGATCGAATGATCTTAAATGACCCCAAACACCCTATCTAAAGGAAAAATTCCCAATGGCTAGTTCGAGTGATCCATGTCAAAATGATCTCGACCATCGTTGAGGATCAAGATATCTTTTAATCTCATCCGTCGAAATTTTAATAAATTAAAAGTTAAAATTTTGCATTTGTTTTTTCAAAAACTTTGAACTTATTTTATTTTATTATTTTATATTTATTGTATTATTATTATTTTTTTTAAATCTAATTTTAATTATTAATTAATTTTTTTTAATAATTTATTATTATTTTTATTATTATTTGATTTTTTAATTTTTTTAATTTTTATTTTTGGATCCTCGAACTTAGCCTTTGGAAAAATCACCTAAGACCTAGGACTTAGGACTTATGAGGGGATTAAAACATTTTCTAACCCTCAAGACACTTTACATCATGACTTTTACAATTTTACATCTTAAGGGGGAAAACCCCATTTGACATGGACCCTCATAGACCACCCAGTTCTGCGACCAAATATAATCTAACAGATCAACGCACTAGGATTCCCCTAAGATTTTAATCACAAAATTCATTCTGGCTTTGGGGTTAGGCTGAAGGAAAACTTTGCCGATCATGGATCGGTGAGACAAAAAACCTTCTGGAACGTAGATTATCACTAAAAAATTAGGTCCACCTAGGCAATTTCATACATGACTCATATATGCTAAGATTATTTACAATTTACACATGCAGATTGGGTTTACAACATGACACAATCATGTTGATGATGAAAATCGAATGGCACGAACACATCGATGAAGCGCTATCCTTTTTGAAAAAAAAGGGGGTGTACTACTATGGGTAGTTGACACGTAATGGTTAACATCTGGCTCTACTTGGGGACACGTTGCTGCACTGTAGAAATGTGAGAATCCAAAATCTGCACCCATGCAACATACAACCAAAAATAAGTAGCGTCCATCCAAAAATCATCATATAGCATTAAGCACATGAAAGATATAAGCTCTTCATTTATTAACTATCTTGTAACAAGGAAAGTAAATATAATCCTAAAACAGAAATAAAATGCTGAAATGACAAGGAGTAAGGTTAGAAATACAATACAAAGGATGCCCCATGGCATCAGATATCATCTTTGAAGAATAGCTTGAGCATTTGGCCATTTGTAGGTAGATCAAGTGGTTCGCCATCCAATCTGCTCAGGTGGAATGAGTTTGGTCTAGCTATATCTCACATGATGTACGATCCCAACCACAAACTGTCGAACTTCTTATGTTTTCCTGGTTTTTCATTCTTGCGATCCTAAAGAAGCACCATATCTTCCACTTGCAAAGATCTAGACCGAGAGAATTTATCATAACTTTTCTTAATGTTAGATTGATTTTTACATATAGCATCAAAAGTTGTCCTATGAGTTTCATCTAACTCCACAATCTGATCTATTCTATTTTGAACAACATCTTTATTAGTAGAAAAATGCTGAAGGAGCTGATAAGCTAGCAATTTAAGGTGCACAGGTAAGGTTACATCCAACCCATAAACTAATTCAAAGGGAGATTTACCAGTAGCTTTCTTCTCAGTGATCCTATCTGCCCATAAAGCATACTTGATTTTGCTATCCCATGATCTCTTATTATCTCCTACTATCTTCTTCATAATGGTTATGAGATTCTTGTTACTTGATTTAGCCAGACCATTACCCTCAGGATAGTAATTTGATGAATGAGATAAGATAATGACATATTTGAAACAGAAAGATGAAAACTCTGAAGAGCTAAAAGCCTTGGCATTATCAGTAGTGATCTTAGTAGGGACACCAAATCTAGTAATGATATAATTTTCAATGAAATCTATAATAACCTTTTCAGTGGCATTCTTAGCAGGAATGGCTTCAACCCATTTAGTGAAATAATCAGTAGCAGCGAAAATCCATGAGTAGCCATTGCTAGAATTTTCATGGAACTTCCTGATGAAGTCCAGATGCCAATGCTGAAAAGGTGTCTCTACAATGACAGGCTGTAGGGGGCAGTAAGCTTCTGTTTCTAATTGACAGGCTTGACAAGTTCTAACAAACTTATGCACATCAGAAAATATTGAAGGCCAATAATAACCAGCTCTCAGAATTTTGTGGGCGGTAGTTCTAGCAGCATAATGACCACCACAAAATCCCGAATGAAACTCAGAGATTAATTTCTTGGACTCAATGTCATCAACACACCTAAGCACTATGCCTTTAGGATTTCTCCACCCAAGGCCATCCTTCATAAGGCAATACTTAGTGGCTTTTAGTCTAAGAGCCCTTCTCTTATGCACAACTAAATGGCCAAGACATGTAAGATTCATCAAGTAATAAACAATGTCCTTGTACCACTCGTTCTCCTAATCTTTGCAACTCTAGTGAAGATAGATCGCTAAGACAAAACAAACCAAGAGTCTTTTCGTTACTTTCAATCAACATTTGAGCCAAACCTTGGCCTTTGACTAGCTTGGTGGGTCTGATCTCTAAATCATATTTTTGTATTTTAGTAACCCACCTAGCGCGAGTCCCTAAGCAGTCGGTTTGAGTTAATATATCTTTAACAACAGAATGTGTGACGAAAGCAATGATTTTAGAATAACCCACATAAGTTTTGAAGTGCTTAAGAGACTTGACCAAGGCATAAGCTTGCTTTTCCATGGTATTGTACTTTAATTCGGAATTTTGGAGCGCTCTACTCATGAAAGCAATAGGCTGCTCATGACCATCTTTATTCTTTTGTAACAGGTCACCAGCAATGGTATCTTCGGAAGTGAAAGAAAAAATCATGAAATCCTTGGAATAATCAGGGCTAACTACGACAGGAGCTCTTGCAATAGCGCATTTGATTTCTTGAAAAGCCTTTTTGCCGTTTTCTTGCCAAACAAATTTTGCATCTTTCTTCAGAAGACTTTGAATAAGCTTATAGCTATTTCTACATAATTTGGAATAAACCTTCTAAGAAAATTTGTCTTTCCAAGGAAAGACTGAAGGGATTTAAGATTATGAGGAAGAGGAACCTTTTGGATTGCTTCAATTCTTTCAGGATCAATCTTGATTCCATCCTTAGAAATGATATGGCCAAGTAATTTCCCTTCGGTTACTCCAAAAACAAACTTAGTTGGATTCAAAGAAATCTCATATTCTCTACATCTATCGAAAACCTGCCTAAGATGATTTATATGACTGATACCCTCTTTAGAAAATACAGTAAGATCATCTTGGTAAATCTCAATAAATTTCTTGATTAACCTCTTGAAGGCATAATCCATAGCCCTTTGAAATGTAGCCCCAACGTTGGTTAATCCAACCGGCATTCTGATGTATTCAAAAGTACCCCATGGTGTGGTGAATGTGGTTTTATGACGACCTTCCTTTTTAACCCATACTTGATTGTACCCAGAAAAACCATCCAGCAACGACATCATTCCAGAACCGCTTACTCTTTGCAATAAAGTCTCCATGTTTGGCAAAGGGTAATTATCTTTCTTGCATGCTAGATTACGATTCCGAAAATCGACACAAAGCCTTATCGTACCGTTCTTTTTCCTAACAATCACCAAATTTGAACACCATGTCGAATGCCTTTTTTGAGCGATAATTCCGGCCACAAGCATTTTCGCAAGCTCTTTTTGAACCAAAGGGGCTAACTTAGGATTAATCTGCCTAAGCTTCTGGTGAAAGGGTTTAGCATTTTCATCTTTTAAGGGGATAGTATGTTCCATGACATCTTCCCTATAGCCTTTTAATTTATCATAAGAAAAAGCTAAAACATCTCAATATTCGCGAAGTAAATTAGTTAGCTTTTTTCTTTCCTCCACACTAGTACCGTTAGCAATTTTAACAATCTTCGGGTTCTCAGAACTACCAATGTTTATCCCAAGATATTCGCCTAGGTCCATTTTATTTTCCTCTCTCAACTTCGTGGCATCGTGACGATCAAAGTGTTGCTCTAAGGCAACCACATTCCTAGGAGTAGGATTTATGATATGCTCATGATTTAAAGATCCATCCTCCTCAGAATCTATCCGGAAATCTTCAAACTCATCCAGACTATTAAGAAAACGAATGACTTGTTTTTCATCATTAAAGACTTGCCAGTGCTCTGAGTTATCTGGAACAGATGGTCTAAATATTACTTCCATTTTGATCTTATCCTTAATTAGCTCATCAGATAATTGGAATGTATTAGCAGCTACGACAAGTTCATCTGCCAAACTATTTTGCTCTCTTGGGATAGCTTCGAGGTCAAGGGCATCAAAATGTTCCATAGTATCCCACATAGCATTTCGATAATTCCTTAATCTTTAATTTTCACATGTGAATTTATTTTTAAGCTGCATGATAATTAAATCAGAATCCCCCTTAATGCTAAGCAACTTAATTTTCAGACTTTGCCAATTCAAGACCCAAAGCCTCATATTCAGCAACATTGTTGGTTGCTTCAAATTCTAATTGATAGGCAAACTTGAAAATGTGATCAAGGGGAGATTTAAGCACTATTCCAGCACCTCTACCATGCCTAGACGATGCACCATCAAAATACATGTACCAAACTCTATCATTGAGATCCTTAATCTTATCCTCAGGGGGAATTATGAACTTAGACATGATAGCGTAATTCCCAATGTCAGATTGTTCTTTAATTATCTCGTTGTGAGGTCTCTTAGGATCTTCAACATGGAATTTTCTTTCGGGCTCTCTATTAAGTCTTACAAAACCATCACCTCTAGGAGAAGGAATCATAGCATATGACCCAATTCATTTGAATACTTCCTCCTAGATCAGAGGCCCACTTTCTGGATAAAGGCATACCCAGGCATCAGGCACATCACAACAACAATATCCATAACCAATCATGATGTTTGGGTAAACTGATAGATGAACTTGTAAATCTTTGATCAAACCATGCACTTCAATTTTCTTAGAATCCATGGCACATATATTATAGTAGGGTCTAGAAACTCTTAAGTTAAGTTGTTCCATGACCCTTTTAGTCATGACACAAGTTGATGCACCAGAATCCAACATGCAATTATTCAATTTATATCCATTAACTAACAAGGTGATAAAGAAACGCTGGTGATCTTTGTTATCTGCATCTAAGCTTTGCAAATATATGGGAGCATCGTGATAGTCAACTTCCCGAGTCTTCTGTTGAGAAATATTTACTTGAGGACCCTGAATAGATTTTAGTAACTTGTCTCTTTGGGAAGGGATTTCAGCGATCTTGGAGACAGGAACCTAGATTTTCGCATTGTTAAACCAACTTCCCAAATCGACATCTAATCCAGAGTTTAAACTGGGGTTAAAAGTTCGAGGGGGGATTTGATTCCCACTCTAATCTTTATCCCTTCTTTGATAGGTTAAACCTTTATCTCTAGCAATTTCCATGATTTGCTCTGGAGAGGGTTTTTCACCATATAACTTAGCCAAAATGTCATCTTCATTTTCAAGGTTATTTATACTAAAAGTTGATGAAGGATTTGTAACGTCGCGACTATTTTCCTTGACCTCTATCCAATTATCCATAGACAAAGGAAACTTGTTACCTATTACATTTATTTGATCACTCCCCCAAACATTTCGTTATCTAAGATTCTTCTAACGATGGGACAAGTGGCCTCTTCATGAAGAGGATCACAAACCCGACAGTAAGGAGGAGCATTATCGACCGAATTAGTAAACGGATTAGGAGGTCTCTGCTCACTAGATTGACCCTTCTTTTGCCAATTGTTATTTCTGTTATTATTATTTTGAGGTTGGAAATTTTGCGTTTGCGTTCTTTCCATTTGGACCAACCTATTATGCAAAGTAACTATCTCCTTATGATTAATTTCCATGGTTTCAATCTTCTGGAGCAATTTGAGAACAAGTTCACTTTCAGGCTCTTGAACTGCTTTTCCTTTAGGTACTTTTATTTTCGTAGCAGCCCTATCGAAACCTAGGATCTCAGACTTCCCAGATGCTACCTTGTCCTTTTCAAGTTCTATAGCTAAGACCTGGCAACCTCTGTAATCATTAAGTCTAGTACGCCTTAATTCATAAGATGGCTTAGGAATAAAGGAATCAATGTAAAAATATCGAAGAGATTTGTCGATAGGTTTATAGTCTTGAGGTAATTCTCTAACAATACCATTAAATCTTTTGTTAAATTCTTCAACAGTTTCATTCTCTCTCTTTTTTATTATGCTAATAGCTTTTACGAGGTGTCTTCCTTCTCTCTTATCTCCATACTTTTCCGTAAAGGCATCAATGATTGACTGTAAGGAATCAAATGAATTCCGAGGCTTTTCAGTAAACCACTCATGAGCATCGCCCCCCAAGCCTTGTCCTTTTCAAGTTCTATAGCTAAGACCTGACAATCTCTATAATCATTAAGTCTAGCACGCCTTAATTCATAAGATGGCTTAGGACTAAAGGAATCAATGTAAAAATATCGAAGAGATTTGTTGGTAGGTTTATAGTCTTGAGGTAATTCTCTAACAATACCATTAAACCTTTTGTTAAATTCTTCAACAGTTTCATTCTCTCTCTTTTTTATTATGCTAATAGCTTTTACGAGGTGTCTTCCTTCTCTCTTATCTCCATTCTTTTCCGTAAAGGCATCAATGATCGATTGTAAGGAATCAAATGAATTCCGAGGCTTTTCAGTAAACCACTCATGAGCATGGCCCCCCAAGGTTAAAACAAAAAGAGTCATTCTAACATCCTCATGATCGAAATCAACAAACTTTGCGTACTTAGCCATCCATATACTAAAATATCTCAGATGCAAATTAGCACTAATCGCATTATCTCCCTGAAAGCTAGGCAACTTATCTAACCCAAGTGATGGAAGATCATTGGGATACTCTGGAATGTTAGAAAAATTGCAAGGGGCATACATATCCATGATGTCGTGCCCAACTGGACTAGTAAAAAGCAAATGGATATCAGAGAGGGCTTCTTGTTCGAGGTTAACAAGAAGTGTACGAGAAGAGAGTTTGTGTAATCATACCCCGAGGGCTCTTTCATGATCAGGAGCAGGATTGCACAGACTGCTTGGATGTCTTCTAGTATACACTCTTGTAGATAATATATGAAATGGAGTCGCCACCCGGATAGGAAGTGAAACACGAAGAAGCTCGAAAGGAAAGGACCAAGGACAGAAAAAACTCTATCTCCGGCAACGGTGCCAAAAAATGTTGTCATACAGATTGTCATGACAACGCTCAGACCGGGGGCTGTCACCCTTATCCCCGATCTCTCCGTTTAATCCTATCTCCCATAGCTAAGGGGGGTAGACCCTATGGGACAATGGATGACCAACTGTGGACCAGTTAGATTGGGAGACACGAGGGGAAACAAACACTTAATTGATTTTATTAAGTTTAATAGACTAGTGCCTTATAGAGTTAATGACTAAATGATTATTTATCAAATGGTTGCAGACATATGAACTCATTAACAATCATTTACCATCAAATAACTCAAATAAAGATTAACTTTTACCAAATGCGAGATAATCGATAAATGCTCAATGGCTTAACAATATTCTAGCAATTAAAATTCGAAAGATTAAATGCATGAAATAACCACGTAATTTTAAATGCTAACCAGTGATCACTTTCATATAGCTAATCTTCAAATGAACATTTAAGCATGTTTAACCACATAAAAATAATAAACATTAATCCCACATCAAAAATTTATTAGCCTTAGTGAAATATACCAAAATTTGGAAACATGACAAAATATGCTAAGACTAAAAGTGACACAAAAATAATTCAAAATTTTTATATTTTATATTTTTATATTTTTTATACTTTTTAAATGAAACTGAAAATATCTAATTTAAAACTAAAACCTAAGTTAAAAATTAAACTAATAAGTCAAAAGCTAATGACGATATTAAACAAAAAAAACTAAAGATTAAAACTTTTTATGCTTTTTAGGGACTTTTTATAATTTTTTTTTTAATATTTTATGAGATTTTTTATTTTATTTTAAAAAACAAAACTAAAATTTTCAGATTTTAAAACTAGAACTTATGAAATCAAAAGTAAAAGAGAAAGTCTAACTCTAAATCTAAAGTCTAATAAAAATAAAAATGAACTTTTTAACCTTTTATAATTTTTTTATCTTTTATGAAACTGAAAATATCTAAATTAAAGCTTAAGACCTAAGTTAAAAATTTAAACTTAAAGCTAGTGACAATTCTAAACAAAACAATTTTTTTTTTTATGCCCCTTTCTTTTATTTTTTAATTTTTGTGACCTTTTTTGATATTGCATTTTTTAATGAGATTTTTAATTTAGGTGAAAATCAAACAAAGCTAAACTACAACAAAAATTTAATTTTAAAACTAAAACTAAACTACATAAAATTATATGCACAAAAAACTAAACTAAAATGAAAATGAAAAAAACTTCAAGCGTAAAACCTAAAATTGAAAATGAAGTGTGACGGATATACAAACGAGTGCATACAACTAACCCCAGCTACAAACGTTAAAGCTATATAAAAAAAATTTCGAAATCAAAAAAATAAACTCTAACCCTAACCAAACTAAGCACACACGTGGTGATAAAAAAGATGAAAATCGTAAATGTGTGGCTGCTTGTTGTTTTGTGCAGGAACTGGATGAGGGAAGAAGACAGCTCGGTGGTAGGAGACGATGGAGCAAGGGAAAGAATGTGAGAGCAACAGACGAAACAGCGGGGGAATATTTGTTGTTGTTGTCACACGGAATGGGTTATACTTGCGGACAAATCTAACCTTCCTAGGAGTCTAAGACTCTCTAATGACAAACAAACCAAACAAGAGCTATCCTTCTCTAGATACACATCATTCTACGAGAATTCAAATGTTTTCGATCTTACCTTAGGTCCCAC
>APFE031163084.1:62579-86227 GCA_000404065.3 Pinus taeda | reverse complement strand
AACATACAGACCAAGGAGTATATGAAACAACTCATTAATAACAAATTGATGAGAAGAATGGACTTATTTGTATTAATAGGAAACAAAAGAAACCATTACAACCTGAGCCTTGGTGTTGTGCAAGTTCCTCCCATCCAGCAAGAGATTTCCTCTACTTTGACAAGCTCACCCACTCCCACTATGGCAACAAGGAAGGATAGTGATCTCTCCTCTCAAGTCAACAAATGGGAGTCCTAATTCCAGCAGCATTTACCCTTTAGAATGTTCAGCTTTTCAACCTCCCCTCCTTTGGCCCAATGCCTGTATTTATAGCATTCTAGAGGAGGTTATTCAGTTCCAACATCAATGGGATACTCCCTCTTTTGATGGGATAAGCTCCTCTATCATAGGGGTGCATGAACCATCTGGAGGCGCTCAATACACGTCAAAAACTCTTCTAGAAGGCTCTAGAAGTGACCACAAGTAACTTTTTAAAGATGAAACTTGCACCTTTTAACCTTTACAGGGGTACGCACCCTAGCTTTAGCTTACAGAGCGTATTACTACGCAGGTCTAATGTATTTGGGGTGCGTACACGTAGGCAAGGTAGAGAGAACCTGCGTACCCAGAGATAAACATGGTTTCAAGTGACTTTCTCTCTCTTTGAAGTTTTGACATGAAGAGCAGAGGTATGGGGCTTGACAAAGAGGACAATGTGGCTATTGATGAGGCCATATAAACTGCAGATAGTCAAGGTGACAAAATTCAGTGTAACAGTTGTATTTGTAGGTCTACGCGTGAGAGAAGACAATGACTGCATGGAGAGTTGAAGTGTATTGGAACAATAGGGTGATATGAACAACAACAAATTTTTTTCTTCGAATTTAGCTGTGCATGCAAGTTTTGGAGCGATGGTGAGAACTGGAGCTACGTGGGAAGTGTGAAGGAATCGATTTGGGGAACCGGAGAGCAATGCAGAGAGTGAGCTGCGGGTTTGATGGAGATGAGGAGATCTGTAGGATAGGGAGAAACTGCGTGAGAAAAATGAAACGTGTGGAGTGATGGACAGGCAGAAAGCGTGAGGATTTGCTGATCTGGGCAACAATGCTGATTGGCTGATTTGTTAATTTGGATAATGGAAACAACTTTATTGATCTGGACAACTTAGGAATGGTGATAGGAGCTGCATGGGAGCAACTGATACATTGAAAATAACAAGGTTGTGCAGAGAAGAGCTGAGGCAGGCAGCGGAATGAAGGTGATTGAGAGAACGCTGAGGGTTGTGACTGCGGAAATATATATATAACAAAACGTAGATTTGCCTCAAAAATTTCAAAATGCCCCTGTAACACAATGAAACCTTGAGCAATAGCAAGGAGCTGATCAAACCCTCGGAAATCTTCGAAAAACCCTGCAACTTGTAATGGAAAGACAAACACCCGGAGAATATATGCAAGGATTAAAACTAAAACCCTACAAACCAGTCAAAAAATTACAATATTTATAGAATTATGGCTCTACAACAGCTAGATTTGTCAGTAATCCTCAATAATATTTTCAAAATTTCAATTTTACTATAAGATACTTCAGAAATCTCTCATGCAATTCAAAAATAAACTTAAATGATAGACCCAAAATCGAAATTGGCTGGGCTGTACAAGAGAATGCTTCTCGGGAGTTGGCTGGTTCAGCCTAGAACTTCCCCAAATGCCCGTTAATTTTCTCAATCTGGTTTTCCTGCACAGCTCACTTCAGCTATCAATAAAGAGGGAAAAAACAGTACTAAATTCCAAATCTAATGGATATACCTGCCATTACTTTCAGAAATTCTATTACATTAAAACCCTAGTGAGGGAATAAGATACCTGTGTTCAACATCACTCTTCACCAAGCTACTACTAATGGCTGAAAATAAAATTATGCAGAAAATAAAATAGCTTACAACACTTCAGGAGAGTAACACCAGCAAGATTTCAACCCCAAAGTCTTTCTCTATTGCACCGGAAAAAAGTTTACAAGAGAGCTTTCTTGAGCACAAGACTCATAGATTGAATGATTTCAAATGACCCCTAGCACCCTATTTAAAGGAAAAATTCCCAATGGCTACTTCAAGTGATCCATGTCAAAATTATCTCGACCGTCAATGAGGATCAAGATATCTTTTAATCTCATCCGTCAAAATTTTAATAAATTAAAAGTTAAAATTTTGCATTTGTTTTCTCAAAACTTCGACTTATTTTATTATTTATTATTAATATATTTTATTATTATTATTATTATTATTATTATTTTTTATTATTTTTTTAAATTTTATTTTATTATTATCTTTTATCTATTTTTTGATTTTTAATTTTCTTAATTTTTTTAATTTTTATTTTTGGATCCTCGAACTTAACCTTTGGAAAAATCACCTAGGACCTAGGACATAGGACTTATAAGGGGATTAAAACATTTTCTAACCCTTAAGACATTTTACATCATGACTTTTACAATTTTACATCTCAAGGGGGAAAACCCCATTTGACATAGACCCTCATAGACCACCCAGTGCTGCGACCAAATATAATCTAGCAGATCAACGCACTAGGATTCCCCTAAGATTTTAATCACAAAATTCATTCTGGCTTTGGGGTTAGGCTGAAGGAAAACTTTGTTGATCATGGATCGGTGAGACAAAAAACCTTCTGGAACGTAGATTATCACTAAAAAATTAGGTCCACCTAGGCAATTTACATACATGACTCATATCTGCTAAGATTATTTACAATTTACACATGCACATTGGGTTTACAGCATAACACGATCAGGTTGATGATGAAAGTCGAATGGCACGGACACATCGATGAAGCGTTATCCCTTTTGAAAAAAGGGGGTGTACTGCTATGGGTAGTTGACACGTAGTGGTCAACAAAATGCACTTCCCTAGTGCTTGAATCTCCTTGCCGAATCCAAACCCTTAGCTCCTCGCCCACAGCTCACTATTTGCAAAAAAGAATGAGAGAAATGGTAAATAATGAAAAGAACAACGCTGTTTTTATGCTGCGGGTTTCACTTTTTTGGGATTCGAATCCCAAAATCGGGACACGATGTGCCCTAACGGGACAAAACCAGGATTTGATCATGTCCGGTTAGGACACGCCGTATCCCATTTTTGGATTCGAATTCCCATCAAATCGTGTCAAATTCGTGGGATTCAGACACGTGGTCTGTTTTGGACGAATCCGGTTTTAGAGCTGAGAGGTGTAATTTTAAGAACACATACCCTATACAACTTCTCTAGACATCACTTATTACATTTTACATTAAGAATCTATTCCAATTTCCACCTGCGAGAAAATTAAAAAATCAAAAAATGACCCCCTAGACCTAACCAAATTCCACGAAACTTTACGAGTGACCTAGTATGGTAATATACAATGACTAGACACTAGGACTCACCCAAGGCCTCACCATCAAGCCATACTTTGGTTTTGGGGGTATGCTTGGAAGAAAATACAATTATTAAATTCTTGGAGGAAATGATAATTAACTTAGTGAAAAAATACCTCCCAGAATAGACCCACTTGATGACAAGGTCCCAAGCTACCTAAGCTTGTTACATGACTCAAACTCATCATACTAGCATCACTTTACATCATCCCTGTGGGGCTTGTGGAATATGGGTACAATAGAAGAAGATGAGAAGAAGTAGAGTTGAAAAACTCTAGTGATATGATGACCACTGATGGTACAATTAACCTTTGGTACATCCTTGGGCATGGAGTCTTCAAAATATCTTCAGGTGCCACTCAAGTGATCAATAGTCCTCATTGCGAGCGAGATTACATGCTCTGCAATAATGGGTAGGCATAGGATAATACACAAAATCTACTAGTGGAAATTGGTATAGGAGCTTTTTGTGTGTTCGACCTTTTTCCATATTTAAATGGCTTCTTATTTTGGTACTGTCTTTGATTCATATGTAGATCCTGCTGCATTTGTTGACTCTACATGTCTATCTTAAGTTTTAAACTTTTACCATTTCATTACTCAAATTACTCATTAAGTCAACAATTTTGGCCAATACCTCTTTACTTGTTGACCCTTGCTCTTCTTTGAGTTTGAGAGTTTCTTTGGGGGCCAGTTCTTGGTTTCTTCATCCTTGAGTATAGAAAAAGCGTGACAAATGGGTTGGTACATGTCTTGCAGCATTGATATTCCTTTCGATCTTAATTGCTGCAACAAAGCAGCGTCTAGATTGGGTGGTTTCAAACGATCCAGCATCATCGAATGCCGTTAGATAATAAAGCAAAGCACTATCAGCATTATGCCTCATGCCTTGTGGAATTCTCTAATAAGCTTTAGAAATTTAAGATACTGTTTTGTTCTCATCTCTACAAGGGGAAAGAATGCATCAAATTGAGAAGAAGAATTCCGTTTTTGAGCCTACTTTTCAGTGAACGGTCTCTGAAAAGATTACCATCCCTTAATGGAATGGACTGTAAGGGCCTTATCCATATCTGTGCGTCTCCTTCTAGAGTTTGCATTAACATTTTCATAACAACGTCTTTGCGTTATATTTCCAAATCATTGATGAATTTGTGAAATGTGTTGGGATTATCCTTGACCGTCACATCATTGCTCCTGGTAAACTTGGGCAACTTTTCCTTGTAATATTATGTAGGCAATGCGTTTGGTTGACCTTGGATTTGCTTAAAATCTAAATGAGCATAAACTGTAATGTGAACCAAACTCCTTGGCTAGTAGCTGCCATATTATTACTGAAATTAGAAATGAACAAAACTGAAAATAGTGGAATTTACCGACTTAGATGGATCAATTGATTGTGGACTTACTATAGTATTGTTTGTGGAAATAGGGAAATTGGAATACCACGTATGAACTGGATAATGCAACAGTACCAACAGTAAATGTTGATGGGATCCAAAGTGTGAGTTTTGGTCCACCTTTGAATAAAATCTCTAGATTATCGGGACATTCAAATGTACTTTTTGATCAATCAAAATGAGATGACTTTTTCTGATGATCCAGAGTGAAATGATACCTATTAAGACAATGGTGTTCCCAGGTCAGTTTTAAAATGGAATAAAATGTGAATACTCACCAGTTTTGTTGTTTATATTTTTGAGGATTGATGACGAAATTACTTGGCAACGACTCCAGTTTCTTTGTAACTGAAACTACACCTTGGCAAGTGATACACAATTAATTTAAATGATGAAATTTCAGCCTGTAAACTTAGAAGAAATTTTCCTTCACTGATCTCTACAACAACTCTCATTTTGGATTGGTGCATGATAGTCACAAGGTGGTGTCCTTGGTCTGTTGTTTGCTGTCCTTCCAATATGCAAACTCAAACACAGTGAAACAACAATATAAACCGTCTAATGACAGCCACTAAAACTGTCAAAGAAGATGGATCTTAAAGAGATCAATTAACAGATTTTTTTTAAGGACAGAACTGTTAGAAGTAGAAATGATTATGAAGAAGTGGTGCTTGTATAAATGATCTCTCATTAGTCAAAATGTAGGGGAAAAACAATGTTGCATGTCACTGTTACGAATAAAATATATATAAATAATAAATAATATAAATATAAATAATGAGGATAATTGTAATAATGATTAGTTAATTAGTATTTAGTATTGAAGAGGCATGTCTAAATGGGACATGACCTTCCATGAAGAAGCACTGCCTAGTATATAAGCAGGCCCCTCACTCTCATTTGTATAATATCATCTTATTCATACATTTTAATATATATTCTTGTATCTCAATGGAGATCTTTATATTCCAAGTCTTCTGGAGTATTTAACTTGAAGAACGAATTTTATTCGCTTCATTTGGTATCATAGTAGTTCGGTCCTTTGGCCGCTTCACCGTTGCACAGAGCTTGTTCTCTGATCCAAGTCTTTGGCCATCGAAATTCATGAACTTTGTTGCCGTTGAAGCGTTTCGCTACAAGCTTTTGGAGGGTCTCCAATTCGCCAGTTGGCCTTTGGCCATTAAAAACAAAATAATATTAAAAAAAAATCAAGATTAAATCAAAAAACATATAAAATTATATATATATATCTTATAAAAATGTTACCCAAAAAAATGGAAATCAAATATATATATATAAAAAAATTTAGAAACCAAAAAGAAATAAAAGGTATAAAAAATAAAAACCTTACGTAAATAAAAACGAAAAAAGAAGAAGAAAACACCATCGTCTCTCTAAAAAGTCGTTGTCGCCCTACCAATCCCATCCGCTGCAACTACTGGAAATACACATCCACCTCCGCTAGTCACTGTTCACAGCTCGCAACCATAGTTAGACTATGTCTATACCCCTGTTCTGCCATTTTTTTCGAATTACTGTGCCATCGCCGCCACTTCCAGTGACACACACCTGTTGACGCCATCCACTCACGTCGCCAATACCCATACTCTACCGCCGTCGTACTTGTTCCACCAAATTGTTCACTGATTCACTCGCTCCACTACATCCCCTGTGCCACCCTTTCACCAGTCGAGCCACTCGAGCCACCTTTCGACCACATCTATTCGCTGCAACTTGAGATTCCATTGTCCACTCGTTTTCTACAGTCGAAAGTTCCATGTTCCACTGACTGCCCCACCTAACACACGCAATAACTTCATTGTCATGCCGCAAGAGACAGTACCGCTCGACGTTGTGCATCCTCAACCGCAATCCCTTCGCCGCTACACCTGATACTGGTAATCGGACTAGACGCTGCATGAACCATCGTCAATTATTTCTACGTTGTAGTTCATCACTGCACTCAACCACACTATCGTTATACTCAACAAATCCATTTAACAGTTAAATTATTTTGCAAAAAATATATCACACAAAATCTATCCTTCCATACCAATTCAAAGTGACACGTCTGTATGAGCACCCCAATCATAATCACTTTGTTAATTGCTGACGGTAATTAATTTTGAATAAAAGTGACAAAAGCAATGACTGCTGGAGATTATTGTGACCATTGAGCTAATCTGCCCAATTTGAGAGGAACAATAGCCTAATTTGTGATAATATTTCATAAGATATGTTAAATTCCAAAAGGTTATAACCCATAAATTAAAATTTAAAAGCATTTAAAAGGGGGATATACATTTTTTTATAAGTGGAATATAAAATTATATAAAATAAAGTTTAAAGAAAAGGAGAAAGTGATGCAATAAATGAGATAGTTTAAAAAATAAAAAAACTATAATCGAAAAAGGAAAAGAGATAATTATAAAGATTAAAAGTAGTACATAAAAAAAAAAAAAAAATTGACACCAGTGATAGAAGATTTCCTAAAACCTTTAGTAAATGTGTTAGTACACTATTTAAAGTCAAAGGATCACTTGCAGTAAGAGATATTATAATCTCTTTCAATCCTACTGAAGATAGTAATTGTGTTAGTCCTAAATATGCTAACCAATTAGTGATTCCTGAATCGAATATAATTGAAACGAATTTCGTTGACACAAGTAACAAACAATACTATATAAGTAATATACAACTAAGTATTAGGGATTATACTTTTATCTCGCAATTCACTGTGAAAACCTTATTTTTTGACGATAATGATATTGTTTTGGGCTCATCGTGGATGGAAACTCTAGGGTCCTTCATCTTAAATTTGAAAAAGAAGTTTTTGACATTTTCTTACAAAAATAAAAAAAATAGCGCTACAAGACGTTACCTTGAAGCCAAATTTAGTGACGTCAGAAGACATACAAGATATCTCAAAAGTAATTCTTCAAGGCAGTAAAAAGTTGATACGAAATATGCAAAGAGAAGTTTATAAAATCACCACTAACAAAAAAGAAGTTACTCGCCTCAAGGACCACAATGAGAAATTATTGACGCAAATTAAGAAACTTAAAAATGACAAGAGATGTTGAAAAACAAAATAGGAGAAGTCAACATGAAAGGTCTATCAAAATCTTCAGAAGTAATTGTCGAAATTGAAGATAAGGGAATGAATACAAATCCATTCAATATCACAACTCAAAAAGAGAGCAAACCAATTGAAGGAAAAACATATTCAAATGTTGTCGTTCAAATGATGAAAAATCGAATTGAAGATTCTGTAACCAACTCAACTACATCCTCAGTAGAAGAAAATAAAAAAATTGCCACACACCTAATAAGGGAAAGTCAAACCAGAAGAATTCCCTATCAACATCCGAATCATGAGAGTAGACAACTCAATCAAGCTACGTATCTGTACCATTCGGAACAGAAACAACAAACTGATGTTCGAAAGAATATTGATGTAACCTCAATCTAGTCCTATGATGGCAGTTCGTTACAAATTTCCAGTGATTAGCGTATTCCACAAAAGATTAATCTAGGATGGTTTGATCCCTTCTCAATGCGACAATTTTGTTTGTCACTTAGAAGATCATATCAACTTGTATCAACGAAGATGGCAGTGCCGAGAGGAGAAAGCATTCGAAACCAAAAAAAAGATCAAGCCTTTTGCATCAACAAGCTTTGAGGACAAAGCTTTTTTGAGGAGGAAGGCAATGTTACGAATAAAATATTTATAAATAATATAATATAAATAATGAGGATAATTGTAATAATGATTAGTTAATTAGTATTTTACTATTTAGTACTGAAGAGGCATGTCTAAAAGGGACATGACCTTCCATGAAGAGGCACTGCCTAGTATATAAGTAGCCCCCTCACTGTCATTTGTATAATATCTTTTTTTTGGGTAGGTAAGAACCCACGGGCGATTTGAACCAGTGACCTGTCACAAGGAGTGCCTTAACAGTGCACCCATTCACTGTCAATCCAAAGCCCCGTGGGCACTCTCATTTGTATAATATCATCTTATTCATACACATTAATATATATTCTTGTATCTCAATGGAGATCTTTATATTCCAAGTCTTTTGGAGTATTTAACTTGAAGAACGAACTTTGTTCGCTCAGTCACTCTGGGCTCCATCATTCTTATGCTCATACAACTAGGTCCTCTCAATCCCAATCACTCCCTGGAGGATATCATCCACTAGAGAATTGGCTCCTTCACAGTTGTTGATGACTTCAATGAGGTGCCGATATTGTGCTCCCCACAGTGCACACATCCTCAGCTGCAAGCTTCATCTCCAGCTCTAGCAGGCCACAAAATCCTCTCCTTTGCTTTAGCATTAGTAGTTTCTTTTATTTCCACCTTTATATTTTCTTTTTGGCTAGGGTTTTAGCTTTTAGGTTTTAGCTAGACTTTTAGTTCTTTGTCTTTTCTACTTTTAGTGTTGATCTTGGAGTGTTTTTGCACTGCCACATTGTATGGCCCATGGGAAATTCATTTGTATTTTTGTTGAAAGTTGAAACCCTTCATTTTCTGTGGGGAATTAACAAGCTTTATTTACAAATATGATTGAAGGGGTAGACCTAGTTAAGGGTAATCATTTGAGAATATCAAGAGAGGTAGATCAAACTTCATGTGATAAAATGTTTTTGTCAGCAGTGGGTCTAGTTATCATTTTTCTTTTGTTGAGTTTGACAGCATGGCAGTGCATGCAAATTGATATAAGAGCCTGGGTAAGGTTCTAATCTTCAAGTTAAGACTAATAAGTGTAACAGGTCAGTTAGCCTTTGTATGGCATTGTTGACGTGATTTGTGAGGGATTGGTGTTTTGGAAGTCAACTCTCCACACAAATGGGATGAAACATAAGGGTGAGTTTGTTCTCACAGATGGAAATGATAACATCCTCTGTTTTGGTAACCCTTTATACTTTTGAAAACCCTTCTTTTTGTTGGAAATGTAACTAGGTTCTGTCTTCATAATTATCATTGTACTTGAGTCATTATATATTTCATGTAAAAGCAAAAGAAAAAATAATTTATTATTATTATTATTTTTCTGGTTAAAGCATGTTTTTCATGCTTCTAGGGTTTATTGAGTCTTTTTTTTTTTTTTAATCACTAGTCAATCCATTGTACTTGAGTGAAGTCTTATTTGGACTTTTATTTGAGTCAAAAGAGTCGATTTGTCACTGACAAGACCAAGTTGGTCCTCCTTGGACAAGTTGGCCCAGAAAGGCATCAATTCAACCTCTTGGATGTGAATATATAGAGAACAGTTCAACCTCATTGTAGCACCGACTCGATTTCTGTGCAAGAGAAAGAAGAAAACACAGCAAAAGTCTAAGGAAGAAGAGCGAAAGTCAAAGTAGAGAGAGTGAAGGTCAAAGGAGAAAGAATTTTATGAGTTCTGCCCTGATTTCTGCCACATGTGCGAGATTTCTGATCTGTTGCAGGGCTGAAAATTTGAGGGTTACTGCAGGGCCGAAAAATTCAGAGTTCGAACAGATTTTGAAGGCATTGACCAGCATTGACTTTCTTGGATTTGACTTGGTTGAAGAAGGATTGCAGGAAGGCCGACTTGGGGCTTGTGTGGAGTCTTGATCTTGGGTTTTGAGTCTTGGATTTCCCACTTTTATCTGATTCTATAAGAAGAGAAGTTGGTTGGGCTTTCTCCCTTGTGGGTTTTGCCCTGGCTTGGAGCTTACGTCTTTGTGTTCATTGCCTTTTATGATCGTCATGCTTTATGTTTTGGTAATTGTTTGATGAAGAGAATATAATAAAAATTAGAAGAAATATTTGCAAGCAATTATCAAGTAAGAAAACCAACCCTAATTTGCTAACCTGTTGGTTTCTCAACACTTTATCCTAGTAGGAATACAAATGGGCATTGCTCTTTGGAACTTCTTCAAAGATGTTGATTTAAAGTTATGGAATATCTTGTTTGAGTGTAGGTCTAACTAGCTTGTTTGTTTTGTTGAGTTTGGCAGCTTGAGAAAATGTGAGTCATTACTTCATGAACTGGTCTTACTATTTTGTCTGTTTATTATTGGTCAGTATCGTGATGCATTTTTTATGGAGTTTTATCATAATAGGAATACAAATTGGCATGCCTCTAAATTTGGAACTGCTTGAAAGTTGTTGATTTGCAGTGGTGGAATATCTCACTCAAGTCTGGGTCTAACTAGCTTTTTTGTTTTGTTGAGCCTGGCAGCTTGGGGAAATGCAATGCATTTCTTCATGAACTGATCTTAGTAGTTTGTCTGTTATCATTATTGGTCAGTATTGTGACACATTCTCTATGCAGAATCCTCCTTCTGTCCCAACTTTGATTGCTGTAAGATGGGCCTGCTGGATAAGAAAGTCTGCTTTCCTCATTGATTGGCACAACTTTGGTTATACTCTTCTGGGCTTGACTCTTGGGAAATTACATCCACTCGTGAAAATATACTACTGGTATATTTTGATCTATTTTTAATTGTGAACTTTGGTACTGTTAGCTAATTTTTATATAATGTAAATCTGTTCATATCAGTTTTTTATACTGATAAAATGTTGAATTTTGTAATGGCCACAGGTGTGAGAAGCGTTATGGAAAAATGGCTGATGGATGCTTCTGTGTTACAAAAGCCATGCAGCACGAATTAGCTCAGAACTGGGGCATAAAGTGAAGTACTGTTCCATATGAGTACTTTATCATTTGGATATAATTTTTGTTTACAGTCATTGAGACTCAGTAAGTTTCTGAGAATTGCAGACCAGAGGGCAGAAATTTAAGTACTCCAGTCTGATGGAGAATTTTTTGTCTCTGTATGCTTTATCTACAGAGCAACTGTTGTATATGACCGATCTCCAGAATTTTTTCATCCTACACAACTAAAGGAGAAGCATGAGGTAAAATCCACTTTGTGAAAGACTCAGATTTAATATTTGACTAGTATTTGCATTTTGAAAATCTTGTTAGTTCTTGGCTTTCTGTAGTTATTTTGCAGATTGAACAAGGATATTGCAAATCCACTTGGCATCCACGATTGTTGCAGTGATGGTGACATAGATCAAGGAATGCAGATTGTTTCAGTAACAGAAGATGCAACAAGTCTAGCCACCAGGACTGATGGTGCTGGTGCTTCATGTTCCAGAGCAGCAGATTGTGATGTCACTCGTGATGCATGGAATAAACAAGGGATGATAACAACTCCAGAGAGGGTGGAGTACACCCTCTTTACTAATCGTTTGGTTGCAAGAGACAATCAAGGTCACAAGGATGATGAGAGCATCTCATTGAATGAAAACAGACCAGCACTTATTGTGAGCAGTACTAGCTGGTAAATGCATCTAACGATCTTCAGTAATCAGCAATTCTTTATTTGATCTCTTTGTGAGTACTAATTACTCAATCATATAGTGTGAAGTTTCTGCACCTGCCTATCTTATTCATCAAAGATTAAATTCATTCATATCTCTTGATAATAAGTATTGAACTGATAGTTATCAGATTAAACCATATCAAGAAATTGCAAACGTTATTTTGTTATTGTTAAAATTGGCAACTAGGGCCAAACTCCACATGGGTCATTTTATTTATGACAGCTGATATTTTTCTTGGATTCCTCTCTCCGAGAAGTGTAGGATTGATCTAAAGATCATCCGATTCTGACATGTAAAGTGAAGATATGAATTTATTTGTATTATTTTCAAACTGTCAAGGTCGGACAGCAAGCAAAATAGAGATTTTTACCCCCAGTTCATCCTCAATGTTGCATATAAAAGGAGGAGACCTCAAAGTCATTATTTCATCATCTCATCTTCACTCATCTCTCTCCCCTCACTTGATTGGGTACGTAGACTAGGGCATCCATCTCTCATGCATGCGAAGGAAGGAGTTGACTGCATTGACCAGCATTGACCGAGCTGCAGGGACACTGTTTGGCTGTGTTGACCACTTGCGTTGACCTATTTTGACTGCAGATTGGGTGAGGCAGTTTCTCCTTGGCTGGCTGCAGATCTGGGCACTGAAACCGAGGTGATCTGACCTCTGGTTTGACCAGCGTTAACTGCCCTAGTTGATGGCTGCAGTTTGACTTAAGTTGACCAGACTTTGACTGAATTTTTCGGACTGTTTGGACTGTTTGGATTTGCTGTTGAAGGCCGAAGTTGACTGGGTTTGACCGAGTTGTTAAGAGGAAGAATTCTGCCTTGTTTGACCAGCGTTGACTTTTCTGGTTAAGGATTTTCTACTGCTATCATAAATTATTAGATTTGTAAATTTGTACTATCTCTCTCTGCTGAACTATTGAAGAATATAAGAAGAATTGATCAAGTTTTTGCACACATTGAGGTTTGTCCTTGGCTGGTGCCACATCTTGTGTCCTCTTGTCTTGGCTTGTCTTCTACTGTTTATGTTTATGTTCTATCTGCATTTTACTATCATGCTAATATGATTGCTAAACTGGATATTGATATTGGGCTAATAAAGAAATTGAAGTAAATTGCTCTTAAGCATAGAACATACCAAATATTAACATGGTATCGGCGCTGAGGTGAAGACAAAGCCCAAGCAAGAGTGAAAGAGCAATCACCGAAGATAGTTGGTCAAGGACAAAAGGTTTAATGGGTTCCTCATCCCACTTCCCAGCTGAAGACAAGCTTCGTGAAAAGTATGACTATCATGTATGGAAGATGTCTCTTGATCTGACATTGGAAGAATAAGAAGTGTTGGATTATGTGAAGGGGAAAATCCCTGAGCCTTCTTCAAATGCACCGGCTGCTGCAAAGTCCAAGTACAATAAGGCTAAAGTCGAAAGGTAGAAGATTATCAAAGATTCCATTGACAAGCGTTTAGTGGCCTACATCTCCTATTTGAACACCATCGAGGAGATCTACGACAGGTTGGTCAGCATGTTCAAGGTTAGTGATGCAAATCAAATTTTATTTCTCAAAAATAAGTTGAAGGATATTAAGAAGGGCAAGGATGAGGATATTAAATCCTACTTCCTAAGGATCACTAAGATCAAGAATGATCTACTTTCGATTGGAGAGGTCATTCCTGACAGGGAACTTACTATCACTATCGTTGGAGGACTCCTACTTGAGTGGTATATATTTAGAACCACTATTCTCAATAATGATTGAATTCCAGGGTCTAAAGAATTGATGACGAGATGCATTCAAGAAGAAACAAGAATGGTGGAGTAAGAGACGCCTTCTAATAGAAGCAACCCCACTGCTTTCTCCTCTCATTCCAAAAGGAGAAATAATGCAGGGTCTAAAAGTCATTTCAAGGAAAGCATGGATCTAAGGGTGGAAGGAAAGGAAGATGCTTTGTTTGCAATAAGTTTGGCTGCTATGCAAGGGATTGTCCAAATAGAAGGGACACATCACATGACGATGATCACAATCATTCCCAAGGTAACTTCAACAACAACAATCAAAGGAATGGCAGGTTCAATGGCAAAGGAAAAAGGAATGTGGGACATCAAGGAAATGGTCGACCCTCTAAGAAAGCAAGGAACTCCAGGTATGAAGAATCAAATGTTGTTAACAATAAGCAAAAGGAGTACTATCTTATATCGATCCTCTCCACTACCTCTCCTCTGGACACTTTGGGGAATTGGCTAATTGATAGTGGTACCTCAAGGCACTTCATCAAATACACGAAAGCTCTCTCTAACCTGATAGAGAAGGAGACAAACTTGGAGATTATTCTTGGAGACGATGCCACCTATCCCGTGAAGGGAGTAGGAAATGTTACCCTTCAATTGAATCAAGGTAACATGATTCATTTACAAGAAGTCTATATGTACTTGATCTCAAGAAGAACCTGGTGTCCATTTCAACAATGGAAGACAAAGGATACAAGGTGGCATTCATCGATGGAAGGTACGTGTTTGGAAAAGGAATTTCAAAGATGCTTTTACTCTTGGGTTCAAGATTGACTCTTTGTATCAAGTTGGAGGAAGTCCATTGGGAGCCATCTCTTGCGACACATCTCTACAATCTGAACTATGGCACTAGACGTTTGCCATCTTCATTATAAGGCTCTACCCAATGTGAGACAGATGGTGATAGGTATGCCCAAGTTCAAAGTAGAGCATGAAGGTGTATGTCCGGGATGTGCCAAAGGAAAATTCACAAGGGGACCATTCCCCTCCAATAATAGCAAGACCATCGATATATTGCAGTTGATCCACTCCAACATATCTGGTATGATGCCCATAAACTCTTTGGGAGGATACTTATATTATCTCACCTTTACGGATGCCTATTCTCGCAAGACTTGGATCTACTTATTGAAAAAGAAGGATGAAGTGTTCACTTGGTATCGACACTTCAAATCCATTATCGAAAACCAATTTGAGAAGAGAATCAAGATATTGAGGACTGATAATGGTACTGAGTGTGAATCAAATGAATTCCATGATTATTGCAGAGAAGTTGGCATTAAGAGGAAGACCAGAACACCACACTCTCGAGCAGAATGGTGTGGCTAAAGGGAAGAATTGTACTATTGTAGAAGCTGTTCATGCCATGCTTCATGATCAAGGGCTTCCGAAGTTTCTATGGGCCGAACCTGTAAATATTGTTGTGTATGTTCAAAACCGATGCCCTCATCAAGCATTGGACTCCAAGACTCCCTAAGAAATGTTCACTGGTAAGAAACCCGATGTCTCTCATTTTAGAATTTTTGGAAGTCCCATATATTTTCATGTGCCAAAAGAGAAAAGAAGCAAATTGGGTGCATTAGGGAAGAAAGGAATCTTTATGGGCTATAGTGAAAATTCTAAGGGCTATAGAAGATATGTAGCTGGTCAAAGGGAAGTTGAGATAAGTCATGATGCCATCTTTGATGAAGATATGGCTCTTAGCAAGATCAACAACCTTCCTATTCCAAGGAAGGACAAAGAAGCTGACACTGGAGAATAGGATGAAAAAGAGGACGAGACAATGCCTGATGTTGATGAACCTATGGATCCTATTGATCCTCCTCCCCAAGAGCCCTCCTCCTCCAAGAGGAGACTCTCATGGCTTAGGGAGACTCTCGAAGATGTCGAGAGACATATTGCACCAAGGGGGACTTTCCGTGAAAGCAAGAAGCTGAACAGGTATCAGAATACTTTACTGTTATGAGCACTATCATTCAAAATGAGCCTTCATCATTTGAAGAAGCCGTGAAGCAACAAGTATGGAAGGATTATATGAATGAAGAATACAAGTCTATTATGAAAAATGATGTCTAGGATGTGGTTCTTAGACCCCTGGACAAATCGTTTGTCACCTCTAAGTGGCTCTACAAAATCAAGCATGGAGCTGATTGAAGCGCAAAAAAGTTCAAGGCTCGCTTTGTTGCTCGAGGTTTCTTTCAAAAGGAAGGTGTAGATTACAATGAGATATTTGCACTTGTTGCCTGATACACCACCATCTGCTCGATCATAGCCCTTGTTGCCTCGCAAGGATGGAACCTACATCAGATGAATGTCAAGACCGCTTTCTCGCATGGTTCGATTAAATAGGAAGTCTATGTGGAACAACCCGAGGGGTTTGAGGTTCATGACCAGGAATCTCATGTATGCACGTTGAAGAAGGCTCTTTGTGGTTTGAAGCAAGCACCCTGGGCTCGGTATGAGAGGATTGATAGCTATGTGATGACGCTGAGATTCACTAGAAGTGAAGTCGATCTGAACCTTTACTTTAAGGTCGAAGATGATAAACCTTTCATACTGGTACGTTATGTGGACGACCTCTCTCTGACAGGTGCAGACCCTCTTATTCACAAATGTAAGAGGGAGTTGGCTTTTAAATTTATGATGAAGGACCTAGGACTGATGCACTACTTCCTAGGGTTGGAGGTTTGGCAAAAGCTAGGAGAAATTTTCCTATCTCAAGGAAAATATGTTGTGAAGATATTGGAAAGATTTGGGATGGTAGACTGCAAGCTTGTGACTACCCCGATGGAACTTAACTTCAAAAAGTTATGTGGTAGTGCTGTCGGACTCGAATTGAGAAATGCTTTTGAGTATCGTCAACTCATAGGAGCACTGATATTCTTGGTGAACTTTCGTTCGGATATATGTTTTGCAGTTAATACATTGAGCCAATATTTGGTTGAGCCTCATCATATATATTGGATTGGTGCCAAGAATCTTCTGAGATATGTTCGGGGCATAATCACTCATGGACTGAGATACACTACTGGAGATGTGAGGCTGCATGCTTATTCAGATGTTGATTGGGCTGACAGTGTGGTGGATCGCAAGAGCACTTTTGGGTGTTGTTTCTCTTTGGGTTCTGCTTCGATATCCTGGATGAGAAGGAAGCAAAAGTCGGTTGCCTTGAGCACCCCTGAGGCCGAATACATAGTTGCGAGTATGGCCTCCTGTGAAACTGTTTGGTTGAGGAAGCTCTTCAGTGAGTTGTTTGGACATGTGTTGGATACCACCATGATCCTCTACGACAACCAGAGTGGGATCCGATTATTAGAGAATCCCATATTTCATGATTGCTCCAAGTACATAGATATTAGGTACCACTTTATCTGAGATATGCTACAATGAGGAGCAATAAGGTTCCATCACATTGGGACTGATGAGCAGGTCATCGATATTTTGACAAAGCCCCTAGGGAAGGTCAAGTTCTTAACCTTCTGAGAATGACTTGGAGTTGTGGAGAGACCCTCTTATGAGCGTCCTGTATGATATGGACATTGAGCTTTGGGAGGTCTGGGGGGCTTGGGGTACTACTCGGAGTGATGAGAAACCATAGGGTGAGTGGTTCAACCTTCCCCCAGTGGTTTGTTGTGTACAGGGTGAGTGGTTCAGCCTTCCCTTGTGATACCCCGTTGCGACATGTAGACAAGATGAGTGGTTTATCCCTCTGCTGTTGAGACATTCTACCCATGCAGTTTAGGACTCATGGGAAGTACCTCTCATCTGGCCAATGTGTAGGGAAATGAGGATAGGGACCATAGTACTACCAATGGACGCATCGTGTACTGCTGTACTCCCTATGCTAGGATGACCAATATGGATTTGGGATCAATTGGAACTGACTTCGGGTCAGTAAGATTGGTATGACACACTCTCTTTTGGAACTGACTTCGGCCAGTAGAGAATGGTACGATATATTCTTGATCACTTCTTCTTCATAGTTCAACAGAGCAGAGCAGTGCATTGATGGTAGAGATAGTACCGACTGGTAGATGGATTAGCAGATGGAGTTCTCCCTAGTTGAGAGGGAGTATTAAAATTGGAAACTAGGGCTAAACTCCACATGGGTCATCTTATTTATGACAACTGATATTTTTCTTGGATTCCTCTCTCCAAGAGGTGTAGGGTTGATCTAAAGATCATCTGATTCCGACATATAAAAATGAAGATATGAATTTATTTGTATTATTGTCAAATTGTCAAGGTCGGCCAGTAATCAAAACAAGCATTTTTATCCCCAGTTCATCCTCAAAATTGCATATAAAAAGAGGAGACCTCAAGTCATTATTTCATTACCTCATCTTCACTCATCTCTCTCTCCTCACTTGATTGGGTATGCGAACTAGGGCAGCCATCTCTCACACGTGCGAAGGAAGGAATTGACTGCGTTGACCAGCATTGACCAAGCTGCGGGGACACTGTTTGGCTGCATTGACCACTTGCGTTGACTGGTTTTGACTGTGGATTGGGTGAGGCAGCTTCTCCTAGCTTGCCGCAGATCTGGGCACTGAAACTGAGGTGATCTGACCTCTAGTTTGACCAGCTTTGACTGCCCTAGTTGCTGGCTGCAGTTTGACTTAAGTTGACCAGACTTTGATTGAATTTTTCGGACTGTTTTGGACTGTTTGGATTTGCTATTGAAGGCCGAAGTTGACTGGGTTTGACCGAGCTGTTCAGAGGAAGAATTCTGCCCTGTTTGACCAGCATTGACTTTTCTGGTTAGGGCTTTTCTGCTGCTGTCATAAATTATCAGATTTGTAAATTTGTACTATCTCTCTCTGCTGAACTATTGAAGAATATAAGAAGAATTGATCAAGGGTTTCCCCACATTGGTGTTTGTCCCTGGCTGGTGCCACATCTTGTGTCCTCTTGTCTTGGCTTGTCTTCTACTGTTTATGTTTATGTTCTCTATCTGCATTTTACTATCATGCTGATGTGATTGCTAAACTGGATATTGATATTGGGATAATAAAGAAATTGAAGTAAATTTCTCTTATATTGTATCTATAGTCATAAACACTTCAAGAACCAGTATGGTAGAGTACCTTTTTTTAGAAGAAATAGTCAACAGACAATATCGTGATAGAAAATGACACTCAGAAAGAATGCTGTTAGATTTCATTTTGGTTCAAAAAGGCCTGACCTTTCTTGGGCCATGTTGAAGCATGGTTCTATATAAGTTTGCTTAATTCTGCGTGGAGTCTGAACATGCTTCTCTCAATTTGACTGGTGAATTGTACAACCATTTTGTAGGACTCCGGATGAAGATTTCAGCATTCTTTTGGAGGCAGCAATTATGTATGATAGGCGTGTAGCTGCAATTTTAAATGAATTTGATTCTATTTCAGAGGAAAGTCTTTGGAAGGATTTTACCAAGGGGAAGCAGTTTTCATTTCCAAGATTGCTGTTTATTATTACAGGTTCGAATGTACTCCTGTGAAGTCATTAAAAATATTTTGCACGATGTACAAATTTAGCATGGATTGAAATGTATTGGAATAATTCCTATTACTTTACTGGGTTTATTAGCTTATATCAGAGTGCATAGAGTTAGATGAGGTATATCATTGACAAATGAAGTGTTGCGCACTGAAAGGAAAGGGTCCAGAAAGAGAAAAATATGAGGAGAAAATAAGGAAGTTGCATCTCAAACGTGTAGCATTTCGTACAATGTGGTTATCTGCTGCCGATTATCCTTTATTGCTTGGTAAAAGATATCTTAAATATTGGTTACTCGAAGTTTTATTATTGAAATTTCATAGTTAATTTGAAATCTATGTTTATCTTGATTAATTATGGTGATTTCCAGGATCAGCTGATCTAGGTGTTTGTCTGCATACATCTTCATCTGGATTAGATCTCCCTATGAAGGTTTCACCATTCATGTTAAGAATGTTTAACTTTTTTCATTTTGAATTGCTGAAACTTGAAAAATAGTTCTTGCAGTGTAAGATCCATATGCATATCCTTGTGAGGAAAATTTTCAAGGAAGTAATTTATGGTTTTACTTGTAACTGTGATGTTTGATGTGGCATAGGTTGTAGATATGTTTGGATGTGGGTTACCAGTGTGTGCTGTTTCATATTCATGGTAGGTTCTCTCTTTTGCAGATCTTTTATAAATTATTATTCATTCAACATTCTGATGTTATCACATTAGATGATAATTCAGATAATTCACTTTCTTATTTAAGAACACTGCTTTTATTTAATGTATATTGAACAGTTTTTTATTTTTAGTTTCATTTTTGCAATGCATGGTAAGCATAAAGGAGCTCGTCAACGTTGATGAAAATGGGCTTTTATTCGCTTCCTCTTCAGAGTTGGCTGATCAGCTATTGGTAAGACAGATTTTGAGCTTCAAGAATGCCTTACACGATACTTGTTTGTCTCACTTGTTTTAGAGGATTTGTAAACTTGTTGAGACAGAAATAGTTGCTTCTAGAGTTAATCTGCACAAATACCGGCATGTTCTTTAGTAGCTTTTATTGCATGCAAGGCCAGTTTATCAGGTGAATGCAGAGATATATCTGTTCTTTTTTCCAATTTAAATTTTTTCTTGATGTCACCATGAAAATTAAAATACCGAATGGGCATGAAAACATTTAACTAGTACAGTAAATCTGTTGGATATTTTATGCATATCTGGGGATTTGTAGTAAGGCAAGATGTATCCTCCTATCTCTTCCTGCTTTTCATTCTGCCTTGCTTTCCTTTTCTTTATGCTAGTTATCTTACACGCATGAGTTGTCTTTCCTCTATCTGCTTTCTGCTGGGTAGTTTGACAAGAAAGGCTCAGGTGGCTGGATAGAGTCTGGACCAATGTTGAAAAAATTGGAATTGGCAAAATATTGGTGAGGATCCAGAAAACATTGTTTCAGAAAAATCAGCAAAATATTCAGAAAAAAAGGAAAACATAAAAAAAATACATAATATATTCATTTTTAAGAAAGTGTTAAACGTATAAAGCAACAACAACATCAAATAAACACATTGCCACATAAACATGGAGAAAGCATTGATATATATATAGTGGATGCCAGATAAAAAATGATCCATCTTAGTTGATACTGAATCCTAAAGTCTGATAGTTGTCCAATCAAGGACTCAAAAATAGAGAAATACAAAATGACATGACATATAAATGTATCTCATCATAGTGAGTTGGATGTACAATGATAACAAAAGAAAACTAGCAGCTAGCTAATGCCCTCTCCTTTTATGGGAAAAGATGATGGGCTGTTTGCCAGACTTTCCCCTAACAATAGAAAGCCCTGGCACTGCAACAAGTGTCTAATAGTGACTGGTGGGTATATGACTAGGCTCATTAGTCTCTCCAAAAAGTGGTGCTGATACTACCACATCCTCCTCTCGCTCCTCATTCTCCTGCTCCTCCTGCACCACCTCCTCCTCCTCCTCTTCCTGCTGTTCTGCTTGTCCGTCCTCTAACCATCTAGGTGCCTCCTCAATGATAGGCTGCTTGGACTCCACTCTCCACTTAGACAATACATCAATATTATCTAAGGAAATGGCATCCACATCTGATGTTCTGTCAATTTGCCTCATCCATAGTTGGAGATTGTAATGGACATACACCAAGTTATTGAGGGATGAGAACTTCAACCCGTAAGAGGGTCACAAAAAAGATAATGAGTCTTGAGGGTCATAGTATATTAGAGGGTCACAAAAAAGAAAATGAGTCTTGAGGGTCATAGTATGAGTCCCGGCCCACAGGAGAACTAATCATCCTATTCCACAGTCGCCACGGGGTATCATAGGGGAAGGTTGAACTTGTCATCCTGTACATAGAGCACCACCAGGGGAGAGTGAGTCGCCCTGTGGTTGTATGTTGTTCCAGTAAGTACCCTAAGCCCCCCCAGAGCTCCCAGAGCTCAATGCATGCAACATGCAGGACCCTTATAAGAAGGTCTCTCAATGACTCCAAGTCGTTCAGGAAAGTCATAGATTTGACTTTTCCCTGGGGCTTTGACAAAATGTTTGCGACCTGTACATTAGTCTCAATGCGATGGAGCCTCCTCGCTCATCGACTTACCATATCCCAGATAAGGCAGTATCTGATGTCTATCTCTGGAGCAACTCCCATTTGGTTCCATGTACTCATTTAGTTTTGATTATATTAAATACTAATCACCTTATTTATCTACAACCTGTAGGACTTAATAGTTCGAAGGAAGATCCTACTTTTGAAGAACTATGGACTGCTTGCAGTCAAGAAGAATTGAGGATCTCTTTAGTTGCCAATCATGAAGAAGTATCTAATGCCTACACTGCTCAACACAAGGGAAAGGATTCAAAAGGACCAAGGAAGAAAGTAGACATGTCCAAGGTAGAATGCTACCAATGTCATAAGAAGGGTCACTAGACAAGTGACTGTCTCGACAATCCAAGAAACAAGAAGAGAGAAAGAGATGAAGCCCATATTGCTGAAGAAGAAGACCTAAAGAAAGCCAAACCCGAAGAATCTGACATAAGGGACTTACACTACTAAGTCCTTTGCTTTTAGTTTTAGGTATACTATTTTTCCTTTTTAGAATTTCTAGGTTTTAACATGTTTTTGGAAAATACTTTTTCTTTTGTTTTATAAGTTTGTAGGTATCCCTCAAGCTCTGGAAGGAGCCCCCAGCAACTCCCAAAGATAAGTGGCTCATTCCCTTTTAGTTTTTGGTTCCATGTACTCATTTAGTTTTGATTATATTAAATACTAATCACCATTCTCCCTCTATTGTCTTGATAAGGAAAACATTTGCTATATTCTTAAAGAGTATGGAAGAGGACCTCCCAAGACAAGGTTTGTCCAAGAGTAAAGGTACGCTTTAAAACATTGATTTCTTTATAATAAATGTTTATTCATTTGACAATCTATTACTAATATTGTTGTGTCTAGCTATATTGAATCACATTGATTCTTGTTTTGGGTGATTCATCACCTGATAAATCTAACCCCCCTCATATTCTTAATTGATTTTATAGAGCCCCAGAAAGGTTTTCTGGAAAACCCTAACCTACAGGTATGCTGATGGTAATGTGTGAAACCTAAACTGCTTAGGGTTATTGAGAAATGCTATTTGAAAGTTTTTATTGATGATGTCATGTTTGGGATTTTGGTAGGGCTGAATGATAAAGTCTAAAATCTTGAACCTTTGGAATATTGTTATTCTTGGGTTTGCTATGTTCCTATATTGAAACCCTAACTCATTAGGGTTTGGTGGAATGTGTAAGCAAGACTCTTATAATGTCTTAGAAATGATTTCCTTGGTATGTGTTGTTGAAATTTGGTACCGAAGGACAGGTGGTTCCCTAAGGCTTTGATCTTTGGCCTAGGGAAAAGTGTCCAAAAGATTTAATTTTTCTCCTAAAGTGACTTTATAATTTTTATAAAGTTAAATCTAATTTAAAAGTGACTTTAAGTGATAAAGTTACTAAGTCTAATTTTAAAGTGACTTTTTAAAGTTAATGTAAAATTAGAAAGGAAAAGTGACTTTGGAAATAAATGACTAAGTGGGTCTTTATTAAAGTGGAATGAGTTAAAAAATAAAAAGTGAGATTTAAATGAGCATTTAATCTCAGCCCTAGATCTCAATCTATTTCATCCATTGGATTTAGAGGTTACCCAAAAGTC